>JAMKCH010000310.1:0-44406 GCA_023653785.1 Ophioderma brevispina
AAACCCTAACGAATCCGTAGAATTCATTAAGCGGCTATTCTGAAGCCATTTCTTTTGTTTCATTGTCTGTATTCCTTCTGGAGTGCGATCGGCAAGTTATCGTTCGCAGTTCATTTAATCCGCCATATTTAGGGAACTTAACAGTCAAATCAAACATTTTTCCACCCTCTTGGATTCCGGGGAATAACATCTGTATGAAAAATACAACTTTGGCATTTAATACGTAATGTATGGTCAAGAATCTATAGTATAATTTGAAATCAATATGAGATTATGAATTTCGTTTTCTGCATGTTGCAATACTTTTGGCCAGTGTGTGTAGTTGCATGGGTTGGTTAATCTACTCCAAAAAGAGAGAAATCACTGAACTTTCACTCCAAAAAGAGTGAGAGTGAACACCACTCTAAATTTGTGTTGTCCTCTGTTTAACTCTTTAAAGGGTGGACATTCACTCCTTTTTGAGTGAATATTTAGTAGTAAAATAGTGAAATCTGCACTCAAAAAGGAGTGACTTCACTTCAAACGAGCGAATGCCCACTCTTTAAAGAGTCAAATGAAGGACAACACATTTTAGAGTGCTGTTTACTCTCACTCTTTTTGGAGTGAAAGTTCAGTCATTTCTCTCTTTTTGGAGTGGATTAACCAACGCATGCAACTATTTTGAGTGGTTTACAATCTTTTTCGAGTGCATTAAGATTCGTTTTTTCACTCGTTTTACATTTAGAGAGTAAGCTAACCTCGTTTGTAATTAGTACAAACCATAGTAGGGTTATAAGGACCCATGTGGCAAATATGTCTTGGAGCAGTGGAGATATATTCTAAGCCAAATACTGCTCCAGGAGCATTTTTGACTTAGAATATTTCTCCAGATTACTTATGTTATGGTCCTGGACCATATGCTCCTGGAGCATAATTTCGGGCCAAAATCTCATAGAAGCATGTTCCCCCTAGAGGTTAGAACAAAAATATGATTCAGTATCCGTCAAACTATAGAAAAAAACATCTTCAAACTTTCTCACCACAACTTCGATAACGCATCCTCGTTTATGACGCTCCTGATGACATCACATAGATATGCTTTATAATATAATACATAAACAAGTGGACGAATTTTGTTAAATACATTTGATGATATGAAATAATTCATCACTATCTTTGTCAAAGGCCATTTGGATGTTGCTAATTTTTACTATATTTTCTTAAAAATCATATATCTACTAGTATAACCTTAATTCAGTCAATTCCACAAAAGTTGAAAGTTGAAGGTAATGTACAAAAACACACATAGTTTGAAATTTGCTAGTTTACTAGACTATGTCAGTTTTCAAATGAAAACTAAACACTTGCATTTTAACTTGTATTGCTCGTATGATGCCAGATAATAGTGTATGGGGCATCTGTTCTAATACTCCCTCTGGTTAGCGGCAAGCTTTGCCCGTTGGGGGGGGGGCAGCTTTTCCGGTTGGGCAGATTTGCTCAGTTGTGCAGCTTTGCCCGGTCGGATAGCTTTGCTCCGTTAGCAGCTTGCCCGGTTTTATTGGTTAAACAAATAAAAGGGTTCAACCGCCGTGTTAAGCGGGTCAAAAAAACCGCCGTTCAAGCGGGGTCAACCGCCGCTGCAGAGCGGGTCAACGCCGTGAAAAGCGGGGTAACCGGCTGCTTGTGAGTTTTTGGGGGGTGTTTTGAAGTCAGTCCATACTACTTTAATCTATTAAAACTATTAATCTATTATGAAAGAGTGGTATTTAGTGAGACAAACAAATGTAATATGACAGCTAGAGTTTGCGTACGTCTATCACCAAAACTAATTTTGCGATTATTTAAAAAAACGTTTTTATAATGTTCTGTGAATGCATTTCAAATTTATCGAACTTTTCCTGTTTCTTATTACTAAAAACACCTAGGTTGGTATTAATATTAAAATATGCACATTCACTTTAAATCTTTCTGTATTAATTAATTATTGATAAATTGTTATTTAAATAAATACTCCTTTTTGGACATTTTCAATACTTGGAACTATAATAATAGAGCCGTGAGGGGTAGTTTGAAATAGTGTTTATATTTTCACTGCTATTTCAATCCAAAAGCAGTTTTCATCATGTAACATCTATCTTTTTTTGATATTACACTCGCAGGCCTAGAAATTTTAACAGCACAATAACACAAGCGCAAAAACAATAACCAGCTGAGTGTATAAAACTTTCAATTATTTTGTCGTCAAACATATGCCAAAAAATCCATAACTGAACTTCTTCCGTCAGAGTATCTAATTGCATGCCTGCTTTTGTATTTAATCTCAAGAAAGAAAGACCGGGTGGCAGAACTTTGCATTATATTGCAATTTACACAGTAAGGCATTCCAGATGAAACTATGCCAGTAACAGTTACACGAAAGTGGATGACAAACGTTAATCTTATTATTAACTATATTTCGTTTAATATCTAAACGATCTACCGCCAAATTTGGGAGAATATCTCTCTCTAAGAGCTTCTCTTTATTTTATATTAAAAAAAAATTTTAAGATAAAACCAGTGTTACTGCACGGTTGTTAACATACGTATTCCAAACACATTTACCCCAAGGAATGTTCCAGTTTGCATCTATCCTCCTGTCTCTATACATCATAACCTGGTCTTCTGGCAGAATGTTTGGGAATTGCAATTGTCCGGTGTATCACACTAGTGACGGATTTGAAGAAGCGGCATACGAAATACAATATTTTTTTCTGAGAAATATCGAATTTGAAAATTGGGGGGGGGGTTCAAGTATGCAGACACGCATCGAATATTAAAAAGCTCAAATAACTTATAGTCACATGTAAAAATGAGATAACACTTGAATTATGAAATTAAATATTATTTATGCAAAAGACTTGATAAAACACATAAAATTTAATGATAAAATGTTCCGTTCAGTTTGCCGTTGTGACGGATGTTGAAATTTCCCTATACTTTTTGTGTATCAGCATCTGTCAGTATGTATACACCAATGGGCTCAAATTCTTCAATATCATTCACATCGACATACGTCACCCCTCAGATTTTTGTGTGATTTATGAAAACGATTATATGTACTATATTTCTGTATAAATATAAGCAATCATTTAATTTCATCTTTTTTTGTTTTTTTTTTAAGTTTTGTCTTTTTTTAAATAATAATTTGTAATAATCATTGTTTTAAAATTAACTTTTTCAAAACACTAGTTGTAAGAAATGCCTAAACACGCGTGTTGGCGAGGACTTATGATCCGTCCACTATGTACACAGCAAAATAACCTCTATTCTCCACATCCGTCAAACGGCCACAATTTGAATTAAGTTTATTAATAAATTACGTACCTTAGAGGAGTTTTTGAAGATGATATGTACTATAAACAGTTTTGGTTCAATTTTATATAAATGATAACAATTCGACATGCGACAATCGTCCCTATGTATTAACGGGTTCTTACTTCATCGACAGATGTCTGTCGATGTATTAACGGGTTCTTACTTCACATCGACAGATGTCCTGTCGACGTTTATAGTCTTTCGAACATGCTTTGCGCGCTAGATGTAAAAACCTACTCGTTGCGGGAAAGGCTATCGTCGGTTGCAATCTGTCGATGAAGTATGACCGTACCATTATTGTGTTCAATTAGTTACATAATCGGCTATTCTATTCAGAATCCTTACTCCACGTGGGCAACGTTAGCTCGAGCGCACGATATGTCCAGAATGACAAAGCAATATAATTTACTGATATCATCCCAGTATCAATACATAAGAAAGTTAAAGGAAATAGTCATGATTTGAATATTTGGAAAATTTGGTATGGATGGAATGCTTAAGTAACGTAGATTACATCTAAATCAAATAATTGAAAATTGTCCACATTTGTTGAGTATTTTGCCCTTTTAATTTTCCCGACCAATAGCTTACTCGAGAGCGATTCCGACAAATCCACCTCGCAGGCAAATGGTGACGTCAAAGTGATGACCATTGAGGGAGGAAATGAGAAACGAAGGACCATAATTTACATCGTTGTGACCATAATATCGCAGTGTTGCTCACTTTCCTATAACTGCGAGCGATGTGTTTTTATATCAATAATAATTAAAACGCAACGACATGAAACCAAAAATATGTCATTCTGTAACTTATTTTCAAATTTTTATTATTGACTTTCATTAATCCATCAATATTATCAGTGTCAGTCAATAACAATTGTAGTCAACACGATGTTTTTTTGGTCATCACTTTGACGTCACGAGGAGAGCAAAATTGGGCGCTTATGAAGCCGTGGCGAAAAAAATCCGCCCGTTTTCCTCTCCTTGTCGTATGTCAAAAAAAGCAAAAATTAAAATGCCTCTATTTTGTGTAATTTTAACAAACAAATCAATGTATATTTTTTCGGGAATTCGTTATGTCTGTACATATATTTTATGAATGTAAGTCAACTGAGCTTGACAAAAATATAGACATATTTCCTTTAACAAACTGAAGGGCTAACATTTCAAACGTTAGGAATCAAAATAAAATCAATGACTATCAAAATAAAAGGTCAATTCGCTATACAGGGGTAAAGAAAAAGCATCTGACAAAGGAGCTGACACGTCTTGAATCAAACTCTTATACCAGCACTTTTAAGATCTTTATTTAGCACTTCCTGAAATTTTAGATTTCTACTACTTTGTACAGCTTTAGTTTGTGCTTTATGCTTCTAAAAAATAACGTATACACCAGTGACATGTTGTAAATATAGTTTTGCCATGTCTTCTTTTAAATGTCAGCTTTCATCATATATATTTGCCGGGGCCCTGATAATTTTTATTTAAAAAAGTCCTTTTCAAAGTAAAAATTAAAGACCTACTGTAAAAACGGAAACTTCAAATTTTCAGACATGTAACCATCAATAAATCCTCAAGGTAACATTTAAAAGGATTATTGATGTATCCAAGCATTTCTGGCAATTTATATATGCAACGTTCTAAAATTAAGAAATAAATTTAATCGTAGTAGATGTGTATTTTTTCTTCAAAATAGCGCCCTGTGTAGAAAGTGTCAGTAAAATTGACAATCTAGCCCAACGAACTGACGTTATCTGTTTAGATTTCTGCTCCAACAATTGCAAAGTACAAAAATCCACGTCACCATGATAGTGTTTGCATTTGTTTTCTTTGCTCCTTTAGTTTTTTCTAATCAATCTTTCACATCTTAGAGTACATAGGATAGTTGTTTGGCACATTGGTTCCTCTCGATCTATATCCTATTAGCGTACATGCAACTTGACAAATTTTCAGCAGGTCAAATTAAACTCCCCGTATATGGTTTTGTCCTTGAATTTAACCCAAACCATTAACTCAAAAAAAAAATTCCCATCACTAATCTATAATTTACATTAAGTCTATTTCGTTAATATGTCTGCATGGTCTAACACTGTTGAAACATTTAAAATGAACGTCAAATATGTTTAGAGTACTGTGATAGGAAATATTTTCTCTATTAAATTACAATGGTTAAAGGTAATACCGATTGTTACTGTTTGTTTTTGCGGGGGGGGGGGGGGGGGGGGGGGGGGGGGGAGAAATTTACTTTCCGATACAATGTTTGGTAACGGTTAACATTAAATCCCCAAAAGGTACAAATGACAATGAACAATTTGTCCAGATTAGTCATTTTAATCTATTGGGCTTTTTATATAATTTAATTATTGTAGTGTCTATTTTTATTGTAAAGGTTCTGACGAAGGTTAATAAATCAACCGAAAGCTAATCAATGAAAAGTGGGGGTGTACATGGGCTACGAACGTCCTTTACGTCGTTGTTTCTTCACACACACGTGTGTGTTGCGTAATAGATATATATATATATATATATATATATCATGTGTGTGTGTGTGTATGTTTGTATGTTGTGGGTGGGTGGGTGGGTTTTGTGGGTGTGTGTGTGCATGTGTTCAGCATTTCCCTCACTTGAAACTCTTAAAGCGGCACTGGCACATTTTCACAAAATATGAAATTTCTTCAATTTGCTCTCAAATGATAATCTAAGCCATTTGAAGAATAGAGATACATTTTACACATAAAATAACATACTCAAAAACAGATAAGGACGTTAATAAGAGATTTAAGACATCCAGGTAATCTGTGGGCTAACTTTTGAAGTTTTCCATTACTTTAATCAACAAATGTGTGTATATTACATGAATATCATAGACTCGTACTCATTGAGATTAAAACCACAAAGGTAACAGAACGGTCAAACAGGTTTCATGCCGTGGGAAACATGCATACGGCGTGCGTTTTCTTGTGTTAAACGCCATTTCCGTCGTCTGCTGAATTAATGTCGCCGTCGACATTAATTATAAAATCGTTCTGTTTACCCATAAGGATGCTGATTTGGTCTTAATCATTTCAGGTGAGGGCTAATGTATATAAAACCTTTACAACCATGCAAAAATATCAATTTTGAAAAATCTTGAGGGCGCACTATTTTTCAGATGTGCCAGTGTCTCTTTAACGTAACACTACACTGGGCAGAGGTAGTTTTTATATTCATCATCGGTGTCCGGGAACGTGAAGTTCGTTATTTATTTCAGATATCAAAGACGTTACTATAGAGTAGTGTAATTACCTAATGAAGCCGTAAACGGGATGCAAAGGCATAGTTAAAGGGGCATTTCGTGATCCACCGCCTCGTCCTCCCGACTTACCTAAAAAAAGTTGAGATTTTAATATCATCTGAACCGTTGGCCTTAGTAATCCATGTGTACCTAATCTTACGTACGAATTCGGTCGCATCTGTAAGAAATTCGCAATTTTGTATGACAGAAATTACAGCACAGTAGCCTATGGGGCCTTGGGAAACAAGCAATTGCTCATAACACAAAACCGCAAGATCGCAATCAAATCAAATTTTGTGAATAAGCTTTTCTCAAGGATATCTAGTGAACAATGAATAAAACAGAAGGTGCTGGAATCACGAAATGGACCTTTAAGCAATCACCCAATAAGACTTTAAGATGCTGATGGGACGAATAGATTAACAGAAAGATCATGGAGTGCTAAGATAGAGAGAACAGAGAGTGAGCAAGTAAAGGAAGGAGGGAGAGATAAAAACATAGGGAGAAGAGAAACACAGAGAGATACACTAGTGACACAAGCTACGTAAAGTTATTGAAAACGACGATATACCTAAGAAGCTTTGGACATTTTATAGAACGAATGGATGTCTGACACATAAAATGTTCATTTGGCAATATCTTCCCGCTCTGAATTATATAAACAGGTTTCAACCTTTCATTAAATTTCAAATTCAAGGAGCAAAATTTGCTTGTCAATCACTTCGGGCATTGTAAAATCATAAGGTGAAAAGCGACCGACAGCGCATGCAATTCCCCGCAAATTGTACATCAGAAGGTGTCCTTTTTAGCCTAAATTGTATGTGGAAACGATGATTTGTTATTGATATTTGCCCTACATACCCGCCTAAAAACTAGCTAAATTAGGTAATGACAACTGTTTAACTGTTTAATGGAGCAACTCGACTGTTGTTGGTAACAAAAACTGGTTTGGTGTATGACTATTATCTATAAAGTGCATACGGTTTATTACGTTAATTAGGTCCATTGTTGATATGACTGATAAGATCTGATGGTAGTTTATTTTTGTACTTTACATCTTCAATTTGTAACTAAAGCAATCATTAGTGTGTTGTAATAGTTGCTTACGTGAAAGGGTTCCGATAGTTTATGTCATTCTGCTTTTAAAATGCGGATACATTCATTGCATTCCCTACAAATACGTTGGGCAACAGATTTAATTACCTAACTTTTAAATATCAACAGTCAAAATACAACGAACGATGGGTTACATTAGCCCAACTCACATTTTTGGGATGTATTTTTGGCCAAAATGGGTAACTTATTGCCCAACGTTCGGTAAAGTTTGTCTAACATTGGGTCAAATTGCCCAATATCTTTCCCCAATATTTTAGAATGTTGACACTTGGTCCAACTTTGGGAAACGTTGACAACAAGCTCTGCAGTTTGTTTTGCTTATTTATATTGCTATCTGCATGTCATCAATAAAGATTCTAAGACTAATATTTAATGTCCAATGAACACTATTTGACTACTTTTTGTTTGAACAATCATGTAAACTGCGAAGTACTTCCTTTACAAGGACGGGTAAAGGTTAAAGTTTTGTCTGTTTATATTCTTATCCGCTAATGACCATAAACTGTGCTTATAATATAATCTATTCAATGGCTATCAAATCTTGTTCTTTCAAAAGTTTTTCAAAACTTATACTACGGAACACTGGGTATACATTTGGATATTTTGCAGGAGTTCTTGACTTTAACAATCGAAAACGTATTAAACTAATATTGACAGTTTTGTGCCAAATTATATGTAATCAGAAAAGTATGAAAATAAATATCTGAACTTATCTCCAGCCTCTTATTTTACAAGACGCAATACGTTAATAGTGTTTGAAAATAACAGTATCAAGATAGCCATTTCGACTCAAAGATAAAATATAACTACAGTTTAAAATTGGTTACATATTGTAAGCCACTCGGATCGTTTTCTTAATGTAAGCATTGCATAAAAGGCAAAATTGATTCCTATATATACTATATATGGCTCTTTAATAACACCATAAAATCTATGTTAAACGTATGAAAGACACGGTAAAGCAATGCCTTACAAATAAATCATAAAAAATAACGCTATATACTTCATTTTACAATATATTACAAATCCGTATGTACATAATTGGCATATCGGTTGTTTAGCATCATGATTTTCGGTTACTCTTCATTGTTAGCTTTTCCCTCGACCCATGATTTTCGTGGGGATCGTGATGTCTGCGTTCTCGTCGATCTCGATCAGGACTGTCAGGGCAGTGTCTCCGTTCTCTCCGCTCTCGGTCTGGGCTATCGGAAACGAGCCTACGTTCTCGTCGGTCTCGGTCTGGGCTATCGGGACAAAACCTGCGTTCTCGGCGGTCTCGATCTGGACTATCAGCACAGTGTCTGCGTTCTCTCCTCTCTCGATCTGGACTGGCAGGACAGTCGAACGTCAACGATCGCGTCGCATATCGTTCCCTGTCCCGCTCTCTTTCTGGTGTTCTTCTCGATTTTATATCCCTAAATTCCCTGTCTTTGGACTCTCTATATGGTTTTTGGGCCGCGAATACGTCAAGAGCACTGTGGGCTCGCCCATATTGTTGCCTCCGTAAGTCCCTGTCTGAGCCATTTTTTCGTTGCCTATCTAAAATATTATTTTCTGAACTCGTTCTGTTATTTGGCGGCCTACCCTGTAATCTTGCGTGAGCTCTGTGCGGTCTCGGAGACCGACTGTGGTCATAAGATCTTTTACCATTGGGTTCTAGTGGTGGGGGTCGATCCTCAAAGGTTTCATCGCTATATCGTCTATTGAATGGGGGTGCTCTTGCCTCTTGCTGGAGGCGATGTAAAGAAGATGCACTATGTGGCCTATCAGGCGGAGTACCAGGCACTGCTAGATGGAAAGCCCGTGAAGGTTCCAACGCTTCTGCTATTTCTACACTTCCCTGACTACTTCCTGTACTTTGGTGACGCAACGGAGATTTTGACCTCCGACCAGAACGAGGACTTACATCTGGGCGCGGTGATCTTGGCGGCGAACGAGGCGGTGAGCGAGGCAAGCGAGGTGAGCGCCAAGGACTTCGGGACGGACTTTTAGCCCCAACTCCAGCAACTCCAGGAATATCTATGCTTTCGCTTCGTGGAGGTTCTAGCAGTAACCTGGGGTCCTCTCTGGGAAGATAAATTTCTGAACGCTCACCTTGAGGCGATACAACCTCTATTGATAGGCTCGCTTTAGGAGGTTCTCTAAAACCCCTTCCTCTAGGACTTCGTAGCGGTTTGGGACTTTTTGAAGTAGCACCGTGAGTTTCATGTCTTTCTTTGGGGTGAGTGTCCGGTAGTCTTTCATCACAAGTTGAAATTACATCAATTGTCATTCCTCGTGATGGCCGAGGTCTGATTTTTGGACTGCGCGGACTTTTTGGGCTTTTAGATCCGCTACCTCCTGTAGCTCCTTCGGGAATTGCTTTTTCCTGTTGATTTGAACCAGATTTTTCAGTACTATCGTCATCCTCTAAGGCATACGATCGCTTTAAAAGAGGAGACTTTCTTACTGCACGAAAGGCACTTCTTCGTGTACTGACATCTTCAAGACCTAGATGAACAGGCCCTTCTGATGGACCATAACCAGGAGCAGCTGCGGCACTTTGTGATCTTATAGGAGGTCCCCGTTTTGGCACCTGCTCTGTAGCAGTGTCGGAGGGGACGCCAAGAGTATTATCACTCTGAACGCTAAGCGTTTTCTCTTTTTCTCGGACTGAAGGTGGTACCTGTCCGTCCCATATTTTACTGCTCTCTATTCGTAAATATTCTTCTTCGATGCTGTCTTGTGACGCTATCTTAGACCTTGAAGAAGCGCTTGACCCCGGTAACAGATGAGTCAAGCGTTCTTTTGCTGTTTCAGCGCGTGTATCAAAACTTGCACTTCGCGCTTCTGATAAAGGAACCTCCATAATCTTGCTCGGCGTTTCTACAAATGAGTCACTGTGTTGTTTATGATGAAGTGAAAGCCTACGACCTCGCGATGGGCGAGCGCGTCTAGTAGATGTTTCAAACATGGCGTCTTGTCTAAGGAATTCTTTAAAGAGGGCATCAGTTTTTTCATCAATGCTATAGTCGCGTCCCTTTGGGTACATGTTTAATCGTTCCTCCCGAGATAGTCTAAATAAGCGTCCCATCCGTGGACGCCGTCTTTCGGGTGATTCTCCTTGTGAATCGGATGCTATATAAACTGATTTTTCACTGGTTACAGAACCCTGTTCACTATCCTCCTCCGGGAAACTAAAACTGCCAAAAATTGCTTCCCCTTTGCCTTTAGTGAACTCGCGCCTCTTTGTCGAAGCCGTTTTTCTATCCGATCGTTTACGCATGCCAAACAATTCACGAGGTTCGTCCTTTATGGTATCCATTGATTCTCCTGCAGTCCCATCGGTTTCTGAGGAAGTCGGTCGATCTCCAATAGGACTAGTTTCACTCGACAATACCGGCGTATACATGCTTTCGATACTTGTGCTATCACGATCACTCGTGGTAAATAGCAATTGCCTCTTTTGTTGTTCCGATAACTCATTCTTATGTTCGATGGACGTATAACCGCTGTCGGCTTGCATTTGACGTAGCTTACTTGCGCTATCCTTGCCTGAGCTATCACCCCCTTTGCTACGCTCTGAGGTATCCGATTCTTCCGTGCTAATGCTACTAAATATTTGTTCAAAACTGTCTGGTTGATCTCCACGTGCGTGAAGCTTATGCCTTTGTATGACACAAAGTCGGTGTTTTTCGTCCTCGGTTTCTTCTTCCAGTGGCCACGTCTGTGTGCCAGTCTCTGTGTCACGCACATCAAGACGTGGAATTTCGGGTTCTTGATTCAATTGTTGCGGTCCTAAATTGTCTTTACTGCCGTTAGCTGGTACAACTGTATCTGGTTCAGAAGACCCACTTGAACTCCCTGTATCTTCCATTTCAAGAGTAGTTCTGAGATGCCACAAATCTTGGTAGTCTTTTGCTCGTTTCTCTTTGGAATGTTCGTCCTTCTTACCTCCTCTTTCATCTTTACCAGTTTCTGGTGGACGGGAGATCTTCTTTTCATCATGTTTACCATCAGAACCATCACTACTTATTGGTTCGGCAAAGCCCGTTTCGTTCTCTGATGGTATGGGTACAAATCCCGAAGTTGAATTTGATGGCGGTACTGTCCCGTCTTTATCCATTCTGTTATCTTTCAGATCTTTCCTTGCTCTTCGTGGTGACCTTGCATGGCTACCGCTGGCCACTCTTCTGCCATTACCATTCACTTCACTCTGAGTTAGTTTGGCAGGACTTGCGGGCATATCCATGCCCTTGCCTTCAGAGGCCACCGCCGCCACTGCACCATTTTTGGGTTGGTTGTGTATCTGTGCTTTAATAGTATGGGCAGTGTATGACGGGACGTCAGTAGGGGACGGCGACGTATCAATATTGGCAGTTTGTGGTTTGAGCATTGGTTTAATGGGGTGGCCGTTCGGTGTTCGGTCCGTGTTCATCATTGCTGTTCCGTAATCAAGGGACATGGATTTTGTACACTCTGGAGGATGTTTTATTCTTGAACTCTTAAGATGGTGGAAATCACCTTCAGTATATCTGTATTGAAAAGGGGAAAAGAGAGAATGAAAATGTCATTTAAAGTAAACTTTCAAAACAAACGGGTTTATACACAATTTTCAAGAGAATACATGTTTTATCATAATGAAATTTCGTGCATATATTTACGTCACGTTTACAAAACGATTTGCGTCTAATCTTTTGAAGTTAGACTTAAAGACAACTGCACAGTGCACACTATTTTAATGTACACCCGTTTGAAAAGCCCGGATCCTAAACTCATTGCAATGCATATGTTGTTGTGTGCAACACCGTAGAATATATATATGCATGAAATCCCCAAAGGTTTGATAAACGCAAAAAACAACAAAACAAACAAAAAAAAAACAACATAATTTAGTCTTCTGACAAATACCTTTTGGCATCAAATTACGAATTACGACTGTTATAATACCAAAAGGTGCATACTTTGAATTTTTACACTTGAAAAATGAAATATTCAATTTTGCAAAACAGGGCGACAACAGTGAATCGAAACCAGAGGACCTTATATTACAAATTTAGTCTCTTCACCAATACAGAAGCGAGAAGTAAATCGATATTACTATGATTTAATGTTCCAGGAGAACTGTGCTGGGTGCACCTAGTCATATTATCACTGAAATAATCAATAATCATTAGTTAGGCACAATGACATTACACCTTTCGTACTAATTCTATATCCTGTGCGCGGAGTAATTGCGGAGTTCTTTCTGGTTCTGTTTTGGAATGGAACTTTCCAACAGCTATTTGAAGCATCTTAAATTTGGCAATTTTGCGACAATCAGTGATTTTGCATTTATTTTTTTATTTATTTTTTTATTTACTATAATTATTTTTTTGCGTTAAATACACCATTAGTCTATAATTTTGTTTATCAGTGTGTGTTATCTATTTTCAGGGTTTCTTTAAAAGGGACAAGCAGTGATTTCGTAACCGGATCATCAAAAAAATGAAAAATAAAACCCATGGGATAGATGTGCTAACATAGCTTGCAAGTAGTTGCATTGGTGTACTTAAAGACAAACCAGTACATTTTATCTGATACTGGACTTTCTAATGGTGCGTAAAAAAGCCCGAGTTGAGATCAAAATGCCCTTCCCTACACACGTCCCAGATTGTGAAGCGTGATATTGCATTTTGACCTCAAACACGTACATTGTTAATCTTTGTTTATTCTGCACTGGTGTGTACCACAATCAGCTGTTTAGTGTACATTTTGAGTCACCACCACTGTATTTCAATTTGCAGAAGACAGTATGACAAATTTCTCAAATACTCAAGTAGTTTAATGCGATTGCACACAGCTGTCTCTGATTTATAAGCTAAAAAAAAATAAATTTTCACATTTTTATACATAGTAAATAAAAAAAAATTGTGCATGAAAAAACACACAATTTAACCCTGATCTGTTTACTCAACTGTGGCGCAGTTGACGTTTTCATGATCGGAATATTTTCGGCTTTCTATGCTGAAAAATGAAGGAATTTGGTGAAGAAATGTGGTAGATATGAACGATTTTCGCGGCTGATACATTTTACCCCATTCCAATGGGATTTACACAGTTAAGCTGGGTTTTCAGTTCCATTATTTTTTTCTGAATATGATGACAGAAAAATAGATCCGACACGAAAAACTTTCATATCTACCTCTTTTTTCACCAAATTCCTTCATTTTTCAGCATAGAAAGTCGACAATATGCAGATTAGAAAAATATCAACTGCGTCACAGTTGATTAAACAGATTAGGGTCAAAATTGTGTTTTTTCATGCACATTTTTTTTTGATTCACTATGTATACCCTCTTCCATTTTCGCTGCTTATCCCTTTAAAGGCTGACTCAAAAATTTTCCGATGAAGGCGTACTCAATTTCCAACAAATCGTGTTTTCTTTTGCATGTACATAATGCTTGTCCATATACTAATCATTGTGTGAAATAATTAAGCTCAAATCGAAGTCCTTCATGTAGAAAATCACTACTTTGTTATTAAAATTCCGGATCCGGAATTGTTGTTATACACAATATCCTATGGCACTAAACATAAATGTTTACTGCATGAAATAACGAAAATCGAATTCACCTCTAACTTTGGAATTAAGCATTTTAGATGACTATTTTTAATTACCACACAGAAACGTTATATTTCGAAATCTCTGAGTCCGGCTTTAATGTAGTTCCAATGTATTTGATGAATGAATTACAAATATATAACGTAAAGAATGTTATTATGTGATAATAACAAAATATTCATATTTTTAAATGTCAACCACGTGGGATTTATATGTCACCAAAGACGAACCTTATGCCGTTTCTTACCTCCTTGTATATTCTGCTCGCTTTGGGCGGTGTGGTTGACACACTTGGAAGGATACCTTTTTAGGTGAGGGTTCTGCTTCCGTCTCAGGCATTTCTTTCTCTTGCTTCTCAGTTTCTTTTTTTACTTCGTCAATGTATTGCAGAATATCATCCGGATCAGTGGGGCCCTGTGGTTCCTCTTCGGGAATATCTGTTTGGAAATGAAAGGAGTCATTGTCGTATGAGTTCAAGAAGGTCATAAGTGCAATAGCTGCCATATGATATATCTATGTGCTGCCATCTGAGATCTTCCTTGAGTCTCTTGAAGTGGTTGCCTGAAGAACCGTTTCAAGAGCCACTGACCAACGATTTGGCATAATAGTATGTTTAACGTGGATTTCTAACAAATGGATGCTATTGCACTTACGACTTTCTTGTGTTCACATGACGATATGCAAAGTATAGTTTGTTTGAAGGAAATGATCTGGAAGATGTGTTATCACCAAACTGGGAAAAAATAACCCTTTGTTGCTAACAAGAGAAATGCATTAAGCTTTAAAGGACACTAAATTTAGAACGGATCAAAAAGTAATAGTGCTGTAGAATTTATTGCATTAGACACAATCGGTATTTTTAGAAAGAGCATTATTCAGGGATAAACAAAATCACAGTTTTAAAGAAAATCATCAATATTTTCCCGATTGTGGGTACGCGTATTTAATTATTATTATTATTAATGAATGTGTAATTAGATATATCGTGCATACAATACCTAAGAGCTATTAAAGAACATTTAAAGGTTGACTCAGAGATTTCCCAAGGAGGGCGCCCCCAAATTTAAAAACAATTATACATAAGCATATACATAAAGCTTGTCCATATATTAATCACTGTGTGCATTAGCTAAGCTCATATCGACCTCCTTCATATAAAAATCACAACTTTCCGGATCCGGATTTTTGTTATACACAGTATTTTATAGCAAGTAATACTATATATAAATGTTTACTGCATCAAAACGAAAAATTCGATTATCCTCAAACCTTGGAGTTTTGCATTTTAGGTTACTATCTTTAGTTCAAGTTGAATATTTTTAATTATTACACAAAGAAATTATATTTCAAAATCTCTGAGTCAGCCTTGAATTAATATCCAGTGTCCCTTCAATGTAATTTTGCCACCAAACTCATGTGCTCTGTTCATGTTAAATTTAGCATTGCTAACAGCAATATAAATAATGTATTATCCCATTCATCAGCTATACAACTAAAACTCTCTGAGTAAAATTTTAATGTTATGGCAACTATTCAACTGCCAAACAGAGTATAAACATAACACATCACTATGAGGTAATGCATGCTACCAAGGGCTCAGTTCAGTAGCCTCGGATGGTAGCATGTTAACAGTAGCTGACCATGTATATTCTGGGTATCATAAATCATACTAAAACACCAGGGGGTGTACTTGCTCCATACACTGGTGAATGAAAGCTATTTGAGATTTTATTAGCTCATAGTGCGTAGCACTAGATTGCGGAAAGGATAGTCAGTGGTGCATGGGGTTCAGCATTATTGGTAGGATCATGGAGGTGGTAGGATAAAGGTGGGTCTACGGTAAGAATATGCGGACAAAGATGGAAGAACTGAAAGAGGTATCAGCAGCTATTCGGTAAAATAGTGTACTGACAATAGCTTCGTGTTTCTAACGATTGCTCCATGTTAACTTGGTCCAAATTCATAATCACGATGACAGCAAATCATCGAACTTGGGTAAATTAATCTTATACACAATAATTCCATTGATTTCTTTTTTACCCATAATGCATCATGAATAATATCGAAATGCGTATTTGAAGTAAAAAATAAATTAATTTGTTAGTTTAATATTATTTTTAGATTTGTTCTTTTAAATTCATTACAATGTTGCTTTGATGAAAAAATAATACTTAGGTTACCGAATTAATTATGCAGAAATTAATGTTGGAAATATCACAGAATGCAACCGGTTTAAAGTTTGTAAGCTTTTTTATTTTGGTTTATAAATTGTTATCAAGACTATGATATAATGTCCAAGTTATTTTAAATTAACAATCGGTAAGCATTATTAGAATAAGAAGCCATAAAAATCGTATGCATTTTGGGTAATTCGGTAGTCGATACATGGATTATATATTGTTACATATGAGTTTCGAATCCATTTACTATATATGTCCCAGTTTCGGGTTACAACAAGCCCTGATGAACAAAAACGTATTCCAAGCTGAGAACAATATGATGAAAGACATTGAATACGAACTATTTATTCTATCTCTTGAATACATTATGGTTAAAGGCGGGCACCACGTGTCATATTTACAGAAAGAAAGAAAGAATAACATAATTGGCGGGAAGTACATCATGGATATTGTACAATACGCAAGAAAGATGAAAACGCTTGCCGCAATTAGTCAATTTCGGGAGTAACGCACAAAGAGACAGATAACTTCCCTTGTTGTCTCAGTCGGAGAGGCCATTCATTCTTGTGTACGATACCTAGTTACTCAATAGATCTTTATTTTGAATAGAATAACGGGTAGCAATTTGGTATATTAATTTGAACCACATAAATATAGTATTCATTCAGTTTAAGCACTCTTTCAGATAGAAAATAGAATATGAAAGTATAAATTGACATCTATATTACTAAAAACAAAAGTGCTTTGAAGTATGGAGCTGATACTTGGCACATGGGTGGGGAACGACAGTCTGGGGGTTGTTATCATGGTTATTGAGGTTTCAAAGTGACCCCGCACGTCAAACGTCATCTAGAGGTTAATTTGCCTAGAAATGTCATGTTTTGATATAAGGCCTTCCAATTAAATTATTTCAGGGATTAGGGCAATGGTTCCAATTTTATATTTAAAACCAAAACAATTATTCATGTTCAGATTATTTATACTAGCCACTAGCCGTAAGCCAAAACTGATTTTGAAATACTTCGCTCGGGTGTGACCTTTGACATCAGCATTTTTCTGTGCTCAGATAAGCAGTCCTTTGAACCATGGAGGAATGCGTATTCCATGCACTGACCTCTATACATGGATAGCCGGTCTGAGTCGCCGATTGAAACAACCGGAAGTTGTTTTTCGCCTTAGCAATATGGCGGGAAACAATGCATATACCTGCTGGTGCACATATTCCCCCGGGGGGGGGGGGGCACTTGTATTCAAAGGTGGATATGATGCGTGAACAAGAAAACGCGTAAAAAGGGTGTCTTTTTTTCCAACAGGCGATGTACGCGCGTACATCGTTTAGGGTTTCAAAAACAGCAAAATATGGAAAAAAGGGTATGTTTTTTTCGTCACCCTTAAATTGTCATGTTATATCTCATTAAGCAGGGATCAAAATCATCCAAAATATTGTAATCAGAACTTGGGAAGTAAAGCAAAGCAAGATAATAAAGGGTATATTTACGATTCAATGCACTGCGTACTTGTTGAGGGTATCATAAACAGATAAAATACTTGTTTAGGGTATGTTTTAGCTTGTTTTTAGTCGGTGAAAATACGTGTTTAGGGTGCATTTTGAAAGTCCATGTTCACGCATCATATCCACCTTTGAATACAAGTGCCCCCCCCCGGGCATATTCCACACATAATTATGTTCTATTGTTATACACAATTCCTTTAACTTTGACAATAAAGTGAAGCCACATTGTGCAAGTCAAAATTCAACTTCCTGTATTTCACTCGGCGACCATTCAACTGTGCGGCAGCCCGCTATCCATGATGAGAGGTAGTGAGTGATTCCATGCAAAACGCTTTTCAATGGGAGAAGAATTTTGCCGCTTGGATGATGTTACAACGAGATTAGGATTTATTCCGTATTGAAAAGCGTTTTCTATGGAATATGCATACGAATACTCTTTTGCCCAAATATGGTTGTTCTAGACCATTTCTAAGCAAATTGACCTTTAGATGACGTTTAACTGTCAGGATTACTTTGAAAGCTTGATAACAACCCTCAAACTGTCATTCCCAACCAACATGCCAAATATCAGCTCCATACATCAAAGCACTAGCTATGAAACCCATAGTCCGATAGAAAAAATCTTGCTCTTTAATAATATAGATATCACAGTTTTATTGTTACATTGCAAGACTCTGAAAAGTCACTATAGAATGAAAGCTGAATGAAGGAACATTGTTTTACCTATTAGGATAATCAAGGCTAACTTGAAACTAATATTTGAAACCTTGGTCAGTGATCAGTATGAAATAATGCCCAAAGGATTTTCTTTAAATATTTCAACAGATCAATCTGATCGTGCTCGTACTGCTTAAAGGTGGATGGCCCGATTTAAGGATAGGAAGTTTTCATTTTGATAGATTGACCTTCACTCTAAAACCCCATCTGTAAAGTTTCGCGCCGATATTTCAATCCGTTTTGATGCGAGAGCTAAAAACGTGATTTTGTAAGCCCCATAGAGCACTGTGTAAAATTAATATTGGTCGACCAAAATGGTTCACATTTTCGCTCATAACCTCCAAACCAAACATCCTTTGGCGCTAAGATTTCAAAGGGTAAATGAGAAAAATAGTAGGTTTCTTCTGATACCAAAATGTTGACCACTTCCGGTAAAATCTGGGGCTTCTGGGGACGAGGCTACTAGCGATCGGGCCATGGACCAGGGGGGGTAGGACACGATCTGCTCGATTTGGGCATTAAGGATTTCCAAACGGTAATTTGTGGAACTGCTACGTGCATTTACTATGGCAGTCTCGGTCCCAGTGACATTAAAAAATCATCTCTTAAACCTTTGTTCAAAAGATCTTAGTAATATCATGATAAATTAAGAAAAAAATATTGGCTTCAAAATCCGTCGGGGTTAGTGGATTAACCCCGCTGCAAAATAGTGTAATTTCAAATAACGGTCATTTAGATTTAAATATTCGTGACCAGGCCTAGTCTTTAGTCAAGTCTGTGTGTAACCGTTCGATATGCGTAAGAGCGCCCTCTTACCGTTAAGTCTTTGAAACAGACTAGCACCTGGAAGTTGATGCTGTTTTGAATTTGCTGTTGCTGTTAGGTTGGCATGTCCTACCCCCCTGCCATGGACCTTTAAAGAAGATGTGCTAGAATAAATGTTACAAGTAATTGGATTTAGCGAAGATTGTAGTACCTGGTAGTCTGTCTGGTTCGGAATCGTCATCACTGATTGGTTCTCCGTCTTCACGGCATTTTGCAAGGAGTCTGCAAAAAATAAACATTAAATCTAGGTAAAAGAGAGCTTATTTAATTAAGGTAAGTAAAAGACTCAAGTTACTTTCAGAACTGTAATCAATGAAGCGAAAACATTTTTTCTTTCGCGCTCTCACTCCGGCCTTTATTTTTACAAATACAATTGTGGCATCTTTTGGCGCTATCCTTTGGTAATTGACGATGCATTTAAATGTTGTCGAATAAATAAATGTTCAAATTTATGTTTGCGTCAAAGACGGCAATTTGATTCCGAATGAGTAGAGCACCGTGGCCGTTCTTATAGTTTGTATAACTAAAACTGGTTTGGCAATTCTATCCTTCTTTATTTAACGTAGAACTCCAGAAAACCGTGAAATTGTAGATTGAAATCTAAGAGAAAAAAACACATTGAAGGACGTGGATAAAATAAACAAAATTATGTCACTTTTCCGTAAATTGTCCTTCTAGAAACTTACGGGCCATGCATAGTCCGAATCGCTTATTCGTTTTATCGCTCTTAACGCTACTTAAATGATAGATACCATCATACGCATGCGTAAGAGCGGCAACACTTCTGAGCGATTTGGACTATGTATGGAGTTTTGTGCTCCGAACCTGATGAGATATCACGTTTCGTGTAACATGTGAAGGACTTTGAAAATGCCTTGATCCCTGCTCAAAATTCTTTTGATGTTTAACAGCTCACGATCGCATTACCGCCAAAGGTAACACTTGTTGGAAATCGTAAACTTGTAGACGCCTAAAACAAAGAGACGGATTTTATAATTCGTCAGAGGACCGATTTATGCAAGTTCAATACATAATTCAGGGGATCCTCTTAGGGGAAATTATGACAAAATGGATGAAATTGCTATCTGTAAATGCGAGCCCGCTGTCTGATTTAAAAGTCATAGATCATTATCTGGAACTAGCATTGTGTTCCACTTCAAATAAAAGTAGTATTCAGGTGTATACACTAAGTAATTTACAAACAAGATACAGTTAATACTTGAAGAATATACAGCGAAGTGGATGCATGCTATCGCAACACCTGGGACCGTTATCATTTTGCCTCAGGTCAAATAAGAATACATACAAGATTTCTCATACTTAAATTGAACGCGGTATAAATTTACAATTCTGGGATTGCATAGATACTATAATGACTTTGGTTTTTAAAGTAATTCATAGTCTAGTAGATTATTCTTTTTACACCCTAGCCTTTATTTGGTATATGAGCCACATTTTTTTAATACAGCGTTCCCCGTAGAATTTTGCTATAGACAGCCCACCCTGCAACTCATTAATAACGAATATGTAGAATTTCGCATTAGCGTTATTATACATACATAAAAATAGGCAAGTAATTAAAAAAAACGTTTATATGAAATTGCACCCCGGGTTGCTTTTTAAGAATAACTAGCGAGTATATATCCCATTTAAAAATATGGATAATAATCATAATATAAATAATGAAAGCAAATAATTTTTTTAAACTGTTGACCTTTTACAATCAATAAAGCACTCGAGATTACGACCTCTCCCCCATTTTTTGATCAAGCAACAGTTTTATATTGTAGTGGTCAAGCGTGAAAAACATTACACCGAATACCACCATGGTACCGGTTGTATCTCCGTGTGTGAATAAAACGATCAATTCCTTGAGCGGGCTTTATATAATACCCCTGAAGGAAGCGGGACCGTGTTGCCACGATACTGTGCATAAAAGGCCAAGTGTTTAATAAACATAACGCGGGGATTCAATTGCCAAAGATTGGCGAGAACGTCCAGCTCATTATGTTATTGCACCAATAAAGAAGAAGAAACGAGAGCACTTTCAATTCCATCAAGATTAAGGACATCAACATACGGTGTTAAGTGGGATATTTCTTTTGATGAAAAGAGAGAAAGTCTTTTGAGGTTTGGTCCCTATTCCCCGATATGCATTCGCCATAGCAAATTAAGTAAGATTGCCAGAGCAGTAAAATAGCAAGCCCCTTACGAAAAGGACTTCTGATCTAAGGATATTGTCTAATCAAAAGGTAAAAATGCTTGGTAATAGAAGCAAGATAAGAGACACATTCACCCATTAACGCTTAGTACCCCAGCGATACTGCAGAGTGGCATTTATCCTAGTGAGCGGTATTATCATTTTAAATGATTAAAACAATAATCAACTTTTATGTATCATTTATTTCAGTGTTATTTATATCAATTTATTGATAGATGCACGTCGAGCACTACAGATCCGCAATTCTTCTCGTGAGTTGCATTATCATTTTAATGATTTGTAAACTCATTAATCAATCCCTATATTTTTCACTAGGATCTTTAATCATTAAATCATCGGACAGACAATCGATACTCTTATCAATAAAAGGAGTATAACAGTCGGGATTTATCTCTAACGTCCTTTTCGAAAAATGACTACCAAGCTGACGATCACCGCAAAAAGGGGGGTTACTTTTCTTGTTAGATCTAGGGACCAATTTCCCCTTAACAACACGGCAGGGGTCCGCTCCGTGATTTTTGAAAAAAGGGTGGGAAAAAAATGGCATTGAGGGAAATTAAGGATATAGCTATCATATTGTGGACTTTTTTCTTTAATAATTGAATACAGGTTTAAAATCTGTAGCTAATAGAGAGATTATTATTTACACCGGGCTGGGCCTCGAAAACTAAAACCAAATTGATTTCATCTCAATCCCCATCGGGAGACACAAAACTTGTGTATGTACAATTACAAAGAGGTAAGGGGCTGCCTTCAAACCCAACCGTCCGTTGATAGTGGGATCATGGGCGTTTAACGGCCTCCAACAGCACAAAGTCGGACGCAACCGGCGATCAACCGCTGTTCGAGTTTTGAAGCCGTCCCTAAAAAGAACAATAATTTATTAGAAGGGCATTTATTCCGTCCAAACATTAGGACACATATTTTGCTGGGTAAGCGACTTTATTTTTTTATGGCAACAATGTCAAACACTGCTCATCGGAGCTTAGATATGCAATTATGGTCGAAGTGGCGTTTTTTTGAGGGTAGGTTTCTTCAATGCAAAAAGCGCAGAACGTGTTCAATTGTAACCGGTTTAGAACACGTGAAGAACATGTTTTTGTAGGTGGTCTCCAAATGTTCTGCAGAACACATCTAGATCAGGCAAGTGTTCTTTGAACACATTTTAAACACATTTGGAACACGCTTGGAACACATTCGGACGTGTCGAGTGTTCTGCAGTTTTTGCTGTGACAGCCTTTGGGTCGAGTCAATTGATACTGGCTGGACCACAAACAAATCAGTCGTACATGGTGCAAGTGTACATGTACTTATTGAGGTCTCCGTAATCCTGAAACAACGAAATTGATGGTAATTCTAACATCGTCTCGGCAGCCAAAGTTGCAATAGAGAGAGAGAAAGAGAAAGAGAGAGAGAGAACAGCAGCACAACATTGACATGAAGCCATCATATGATTGAATGATTTTTATGGAAAGAAATTTATATGGACAGTATCGACGCAATAACTTTTCCAAAGCAATATGGACTTCATATCTGGTGAAGTTATTTTCAGGTGTTCTACAAATAGGTGTTTTGCTTTGAATGAAGTTTTATAAGTTAATGGTCTTGTGTCTGATTCCACAAAGGTACTCATTTTGAGATTTTTGGATAAGTAGCCAATATTTTTAATGTTAGTGGGAAGATTCGACAGAAAGTAAGCCTTCCCTTTTGCTACCACAATTATTATTTGTACACTAGGGAATACACCATTGAAATACATGCTTAAAAAGCACACCTCTGACGCCACTGTAACTTTCTAGTTATTCTGTGCGGAAGACATTTTACGAAGTAAACAAATAATATGGTAAATTGTGGACAGAACCGAGGACAGTCATTGATAATTGCAAAATACAATTAATTGATAAAGACTAAAGAAACCGTTGCAGTCATATTAACAAACAAGTACACTGAGAAATGCTGTTTGAAAAGTTGTTTGAACAGTTTAAACAGTTGACCGGGTGAAATGAACAACCCGCTGTTCAATTCACCCAAGTATGCCAATATGTACAGTATAGGAAGTCCAAAAACCAGTCACAAAATATGGTTCCCCTCTCTAAAAAGTAATGACTTCTCCCTAATCTTAAAGTCTGAAACCTAGATATGACCTGCCAACAAATACATCTTTAAAGTATATGCTTTCTCACATGGTTGTTTATTTATTTATTTATTAATATATTTATTTATTTACAGAAAAACTGTTGATTAATACTTTGCTGGGTATATATCTCACACAGCCATATAAGTGTCTGTGTATGCGTCTGTGTATATGCGTAAGCGCGAAGTATGAAGGTATAGTACTTCACCGCCGCAAATTTGCCAATATGTAAAACAAGCCGGCTAAATTGGCCTCGAGTATGACCGGTTTGTTAATGACTCTACCCTTTACAGAGTCATCTGATATCGAAACTTCCGTACTTAAGACAATTCAATCGACGTAGTAGAAATTCAATCAATATATTTATACATGCATTTCATATTTTACTTGGAGGCACACTAAAAGCCGGGCAATTATTTCAAGTGGATATATGTTTGGTCAAAGTGGAACGGTATCGGCTTTGTTTAGATTTCTTGGAATCAAGTCGTCTGTGTGAGTGTGTGTGAGTGGAGGTGATAGAAACTTTAAAAATTTACATAATACTATTTTCGGAGATCATACATCTCTACACTCAATGATAGCTTTTCAAACATTAATATTATCTTTTTATATATTTGTCTTCCATGAAAGAGATACATGACAGACTGGTTACAGTTTTCTTATGGAATCAAAGTGGGGACTTTTTGTGATTTTTATAGATGCAAAGTTTTGAATGACGTCAAAGCATCTTTATATGAGATCGTTTGAAAACCATGAAATTATTGTACCTGCATGCTAAGGCTTTTGGAAATGCGACGCTTTAAACATATTTTTGTGATCTGGCGAGCACGTGGGAAGTTTTGTAATTGCGACTATAAAATATGTTTAAAGAGGTTTGAAAACTAGTTTTTAAAGTTAATATCCACAAACGAGGCTTTCTACACCGGAATTGGTCAGAGGGTGTTTAGAACCAATCCCATAATGCAATGAAATGTGCCTATGCTATAATGTATTAAACACATATCAGTACTTAGAGATAAAAAGTGTTCAAGAAGTTTAAGGACCACAGAACTCATGATTATGATAAAAAAATCCTTTGTGGGCTAAAATGAGAGTAAAAGTAGAGGTTTTTTGTGTGTTAGTTTCTAACTTAATTTCTCATACCATGATTTCTGCTTTACGTGAAGACAAAATAATATCGTTGCTGGGCGGGAAAAACGTCATGCATTTGACCTTTAGGAGCAAAAACTGTAACAGGACAAAACCTCATACGTAACATTTTCAGGAGACACCAAAACTGAATATTTTACTGTAATGCCTTGCACAAGAAAGGTTTTCCTTTCTAAATATATTTAGATAAATATTTACCCCAGAATCTGAAATAAACTGCCATATGATTTACTTTCATATTTGACTTGAAATTCAAACTAGAACCCATGTGAACAAAATGCATGAGGTTTTAACACTGGAGCCCACTTTTACATTTGTAGTTTTGCATTTGACCTCCGGAGTTACATATGAGGTTTTTCCCGCCCAGTGACGATATGAACGAAACCATGAATGAATTAATGTTGATTTTTTTTTTTACTCTGAAGTGTAATATAGTCATCCGTTTAGCCTGTCTGCGGCTATACAATTTCTTAATGTCATTGGCAATTAGTTCAAACCCACGTAAAATTGGGAACCAGCCAGTGCTAAGCTCGCTCATTTAATATGATATCTTGATAATCGTTTTTAATAATAGAATCTCCTTTAAGCTGAGAAAAAATGCGGGAAAAACCCGTATTCTGCGAAACTGAGGAGACTTTGAACTTTTGCGTTGTCATTTTAAATGAAAGGAACGAAGAAGAAAAACATGTTACTGGATTTGAAAACATTTGAATTGTGTGGTTTATTATCCCCATATCGAGTGATGATTGAAAAGAAAAACTTCACCACTGCAGCGGGACTATCGTTGCTATGGAAACGGGACGTGAAATGTTAAATAAACTTTCCAAAATAAAGGCAAGCATACGTATTTGCTGTAGGCGAAATGAATCTCGAAAATCACTGAATTCTGTGTGTCCTGAAATAAGTTTATTGTGGTCGATGTGACCATCAGATAAGACAAATATCGATCACTGTTGATAATTTGACGTTATTATAGAGTTCTACTGACACATTTTGATGCGTTTGAAGGAAACCCTGAAGAAGATGGGGGAGAATAGCTTTCCTTAAAAGTTAATTTTTTTCCACCCTCGCTAGGAATTGAATGTTACAAGAAGCAACATTAAATACAAATCCTGATTTTGTCCTTTTTTTTAATGTAATAAATATAGTAAATAAACAGAACTCACAAAAAGTGATCACGAAGAAAGTAATTGACTCAAATGCCTTTCTTATTTGACCTAAAATCAGTTATCAATTCCCCCTATTAAGGCTAATTAGAACGAAATAATAAATAAAGCAAATCCTTTTCAGAAAAGCAGATTTGAAATGGCATTTTATAACCATACTATAATAGGCATACTTGACCATTTTAGATTCTTGAGCACACCTCCAACTTCAGAAACATTTGAAAACAAAACGTTTTAATGAACTATTGTTTCTTTTGTTAAAAAAAATCAGAAAACACTTGAATTGAATACCGATTCCATAACCTTTTTAATGGTAAACACTATTACACTAATCTTGAATCTGTCAGCCCCATAATCTGCAGAAAATCCGCTCAGGTTTATGCTGAAGCAATGGGCTTAGGGACGTAATCCTTTAAACACGGTGCTACATTTAGTGGATGTACATGTGCACTGCGACACAGCCTACTCCAGTATCTTCATAATCTTGACTTCTCTCCGCCACATTCGTCATCATGCATGTGTACACACGGGAATATCACGTGATCTTATATTATGTCCACAATAGTAAAAAGAACAGAAACAAATTTTTATTTGTTGCCATTTCGCGACCGACCGAAATGTGAAATTCTCGGGAAAGGAAAAATAGATAGTGCTATATTAGAATTACAAACGACCTAATCATTTTTCGGGGAAATAAAATATTGACCAAAAGTCTAAGGTCTGGTTCCCAGTCGTCTTTAGACCCTCGTAAGTAACCGGAAATAGTTATCGAATGATAGCAGATGAAAGGCCTATATTTCTCATTGTCTCCTGAAATTTCAGCTTTTAGATCCATTCTTCTCAAAAAGACAAAGCATTGCCGTTTTGGAGTTAGCCATCAATATTAGCCCAGGATTATGAACAGAGTTTTGCAATATGCATTATTGTTCTATATCAAACCGAAAGTTTGTTTCCCACGATACTTGGTAATGAGTGTATGCAAGTACCAGGCTATATATCAGCAGAAAATACAAAATACATAAACCGGTGTGGGTGATTGTGAAGGAAAAGCGGCCGGAGCCATTAGTCGATAAAGCTTGAAACTAATGTTGCGGAAGAGTAACTAAAGTGATACCCAATTCCTTTCCGTTTCTCAGTTGGACTGTGAGTAGCCGGACTATAATTACTGCTCATCGTGAACAAGCACATTTAATACTATTTTTGTTTGTATTGCTTGGTGTTGTGTTTTCGTTCTTGTTCCTGCTTATGTGACACACCTTAGCCGATTTATATCAATTAAAATGGGGAGGCTACACTTTTTTTTTTAAAATACCGAACGATCTACCACCCCTTTGTTTATTGTCAACAACATAATAAATTGTTGTTGAGCCTAAACGGGAGAGTGGACTTGCCGACTTTGCGTTGCATGTGCGAATTATTTGCTTCCGTTATCAATCAATAAAATACAATCTACATTTGGGGGAATGGATAACCTTCTCCTTCCGGAATTATGTGGTGACTTATTCAAACCACCAGTTATCATTCCTTGAGTGCACTTAGGAAGTTAATATACGCTTGTGGATGATGGGATTTTAAAGTTTTTACTCGATTATTTTTCCATCCTTATAATAACAAACACAAGATGAATTACTTGCACCGGTAAGACAAATGCGAATCTAGAATAACGTCGCTTAATGAAACATATCATTCGTTTCGTCTTACTGAGTGTTTATACTGTTTCAATGGGAACTAATGACGATCTCTCTTTCTCTGACAATTGACTAATTTATGGCTTGAAAGTATCTGAGATAAATTATCTATTGACGTTCAAGGACAATATGGCTACAGCTGTCGACTTCAGACCGCCAAAGCCTACAAACTAATACATCGAACTTTAAACTCTTCGTACTATAATTGCATTTGAATAGGGGTGTTTAAAAAGGTAACCCCCACTTTCGCTGACACGTATCTCGAAAGTTGGGGGTCGTCTGGTAAACACCGATCAATTACAATTTTTGAAATCACTGTATGATACGTCTCTTCTACGGGTGACAGAATGTAGACTTGTCCATGGGGTAGTTGGAATGATAAGCGACACATTGTTTTGGCAGCCGGGATTTCAAATCTGAAATCATAGGCATGCAGTTGTGCTAAACACCAGTTTTCTGTCTTGTTTGTCAGGGCGGGGGGGGGGGGGGGGGGGTGTGGACACGACCTTGTCGATTTGGGCATTGGGATTTCAAGCTAGAAAAATGATCGCAGTGGACAAGTCTGTTTTGCTGACTTAGTGTCAGTGGACCATTATCTGAGAACCACCTCAACCAAAATGAATATTTTTCAGGCAAGATGCTCAATTACCATTCTTTATGATAAACTAAAACCCACAGATATACAATTTAAAACAAAAGGGGGGGGAAATATCACGTTCATGTTGTGTAAAGTTTTTAGGTTCCGCGGCATCTAGTCCTCGCCTTTCGGTTCCCTGAGCATAAATATGCACAATTTTGGTACTGTGAGTTGTGAACATGATTTGGACCCAAACTACCCCAAAACAAAAATGATCAGGTGAAAGTTGTAGACTTTCCTAAGATTATTACGTTGCCTGGTTACCAGAGTGGGCGCGCGATCCACAATCCACTAATTAAGAAAATCTTCACCGGATTCGTGTATTGTCCACAACGTGGATTATGAAGCTTAATCGAAACCTTCGCAAGCAAGATTTTGAAAAAACCTGTTTAATTTCAGAGACCATCCGCTTGTACTTTTAGGGAAAAGTCAGGGTAGAATTGGTAATATCTTAATTTCTTTAGACCTCGAATTAGGGCACTTACCAAATAGATAATGTTATAACACTTATTCACCTGGTTTGTTTGTTTATTTGTGGTTTATGGAATGCGTCCTCGTGGTAGACGCACCAAGGAAGGTCACTTGAGTTGTGATCTAATAATAAAACAACAGTAAAACAATGTTTGCGCTTTAAGAAACGTATGCTACAATTGACGGAAAAGAAATTGGTGGCAAGTTACTATCCCATTGTCACAATCGGGGAGCGAATTATCAATTTCGCGACAAATTTACAGTAATATCTCACTTTCCTCGAGCGTTGCATCATAGGAGGTGTTACTCGCCTGCTTTGGTTTGTAAAAATCCTGGAAAGGCAATGTTATAATGCGACCTTTATTAATAGCATTTGCACTTTTTACGATTTATATATTTTTGGATCAATTTGATTCGGGCAATTTGCCCTTACAGCGCCATTTTATGTATGAAGTTTCCCTGAAAGAACGTCATTCTTAAACAACTTCTTTTCAATAGACATGTCTTTTACAAGCATATACAATGATAACATTATTTCTTTTATATTTACTAGTACAGAGCAAATGGTTATTCGAAAGTTTAAGTGATTGCAAGAGAGGTTAGCAAAACTCTAAAAAGTGCATGCTCAGATTGAGTTTCAAAATAAATCGGGAACCACTATAAAATGCATTTTTTTGGTTAAAAAAATGAATTTTTTTAAAGAAAATTTTTTTAAGAGAGGGGGGGGGGCGTTGTTGTGTGTTGTTAAAGGCCAATTTAAAAAGAAAGGTGATTACTAATTGGGCTAGGCAAATGAACAAAAAAAGAAATCCCTTTACAAATCCATTTGTAAGGCTCTCTATTAGGTACTTGATTGCCATTCTTATTTATTTATTATATTTATTAAATTGCCAGGGCCAGAACATCATTTATTTTCTATATCCATTAAATTCAAGGGACGCCACAAAACACCGGGTAAAGATATAATGGAGAGGTCCAATTTTAGATGCAGGAGGGAAAACCGAACGATTCTCGCGAGAAAAACCCGGAGAAACGATGTGGTCGGCAACCAAATTCACATACGACCCTGGCCGACGGGGATCGAAACCGGGCCGCATGGTGTGAAAGGTGAGCGACCCACAGCTACACCAAACTCCCCTTTTTATGGTATGAGATCATCAAACAATGGTCTATACGATTTTTATTTATTTTTGCTGTGTGGTTTTTGGTTTTAAATTGAGGTAAAAAGATATCAGATTTATATTAAGACTTGTGACCAAGCTAGATGAATTCCTTAAAATTTAAAAGGTGCATATCTTTCTATAATAATAGCGGTTTTCTTGGATGTTATTGGTTTTCTCCCTTGTGGTGACCGTTTAACTAGACGAACCTGCATTTATTTCTTTTCTTTCCGTCTGAAATATGCAGATATTTGTATAGATGGCATAGCTCTCGTTCCAATTTGCTATTTCATGTATGCGTAAAATCTAAACCAAAAATCTTCATCAAAAATTGCCTTGTTTACATGGCTATAAACCTTCAAAGAAGAAAACTTTTGCAAAAAGGCTTGCTATGCCTAATCTAGTTTCATTTAAACGGATTCAACACCGCTCCCGTTTTTTGAAAAGACCCCTAGATTGAACAACCTGGTCATCTTGTGAAAACAGCGTGCGTTTGTTTCGGATGGGTTGAAATTATATTTGTACCAATCCGTCTTCAGAAAAACATCAGAAAATCACTCACTCCTGCATACAGTAGGTATACAACATGTTACGTTTATTTATAGGCATATACTTGAATGAATTAGAAATTCTATAGTAGACCATTACTTTAAAGAAATTAGTTCTACAATTTCTAAAGAAGCTAAAAACATTGATGAAATTGAAGAATGCAATATTTTTTTTCTTTGAGTAAAAGACATGTTCGCCTTCGAATCGTTTTGGCCGGTCAATATGAAGCTTATGCTCGATCATTTATTTGCCTATGTCTTACGAACATATCAAAATATTTAAACAGATATAGCGAGGGAATAGTAATTGTTCGTTTCTAGTTTTATCTTATGCATTAGAATATAGCTAGAAATATCGTGGACATAAATACCCCAATGGGCAGATTTTAATACAAATCCATCAATTATCGCAACTGTGGCTATAACAGCTATTCGTTTTTATTTCTCGAGATATTTTCACGAGTATTATTTGAAGAGTTTAATTCCAAAAGGCGCTAACTGCCATGGCTGCTTTATGTGATATTTTTGTGGTTAAAATGGATTGGTAACGGTTTTGATGATTTAGTGTATTTTCTTAATAACTTGAATACAGTTTGGCCCCCTAAATTTATTAAATTAAAAGTTCAAAATGGCGAACTTTGGATTAAGCTGCTTTTAGAAAAAAAAATACCATATTCCTACCGTGCTATGTACACACTGTAAATAAAATAGTGTTTAGAAAATGGACACAAGATTCGTTTTTAGAAAGTTAAATGTTTAACATTTAAAATCCATTTAAACACTATAAATTTTCTAAGTATTTAATTTCTAAGCACATTTTTAGAATTTAATGATATAAGCGTTTGAATGCTAAACATTAACTACCTAAACACGAATCTCTAAACACTCTATTTACAGTGCGGTACTATTCTATCCATGGGGGAACAAGTGGTGCAATGGATCAGCGCTCGCCTCATAAGCATAAGGTTGTGGGTTCGAGCCCTGCTGTCGCCAATGTGTTGGGCACTTAGAGAAGGTATTTTACCTCGCTTGCTTCTCTCCACCTAGGAGTATAATTTGCACCAGTGTAAAGAAACTGAGTTTTCCTCATGAGAGAGTGTCCTGGCTACCATAGCATCATGTACGGAATAAACCGTGACCTTGTATGAAGGAGGTCATTTGGGTACAGTGTTGAAACAAATGATGCATACAGCACTCAATGGAGAACACAATAGACAGATGGGTGGTAGGACACTCAGTCACACGGGCACTGTATTTTATGACACCGGCATATGCTGGGAATGCAAAACAGACTCGCTGTGCGGGAGGAGTGTCGAACCCCCCACAGTAACATTATATGAGGGAGTCTGGTCCAAACGCCAAATAATGGGCACTCTGCCTGTGGGCGCACCATTTGCAAAAAGGTAGCCAAATCATTGTCACTACTATTCAAGTAATTCATTATCATTAGATAATTGAAACTCGTAGGAATTTCTCTAAATGATTTTTACACTATTGGAGTTAGCGCCCTTTGTAATTAAACTCTTCAATTTTGTTTTGTTCAAATTGTGCGCATTTGTGTGAGTACGGATGAAGCTTTAACAAATGAACAATAAGCCCATCCTTACCGTTCCGGAGAGCCATCTTCTTTGTATGAAATTGGTAGTTGGCTGTTTTCGTCGTGTATGGGTTTAAATTGCAGTAGGGTTGGGGGGTGACGGTCTACATAAAGCTCACACCGGGCAGGGTCTGAAAAGGCAGTCCTACAATATTAAAAAGAGAGAAAAGAACGAAAATTTTAGCCACTATAAAAATAAAACAAACAAAACATCGATTTAAACCCATTCTAATTCTAAAAACACCACTTGTTATATGTGTCCATACAACTGGTATGTTTCTACACTTGCTTTATTGATTACGAGCGCCCGATTATACTTGTGATCAATAAAAAAAAAAAAACCCTACATTCAGAAAATTAAAAAATTAAGATTATGTCTGCTCAAAATGTTTTGCTTGGATATGTCATTAATTGGTTGGCCATTTGAGCCACACAAAGATTTAGCGTTTACACAGAGCATGTATAGTCTTCATTTCAGCAGTGCTTTTGGTAAACACCAATTATTGTCCAACTATAGAAGGTGGGAGAATAATCACAGGATTACTAAATTAATATCCCCGAATTACAAAGAAACTGCTGGAGTGAAAACAAAACAAAAAATGTTTAATTCCCATATAATCTGAAAGTCAAGATGGCTGGTGTAAGACCAAAGTTTACTATGGATCGCAATCTTTCTTGTTTTAACCAACACCGACACGAACAAAGCGAAACCATAGGCAGGTTGGTTCAGCTTGAAAAACAAGCGCATTTAATTTTTTAATTTTAATTTCACTTTATTTATAGAAGACTTACTTTTAGTTCTTCTCGCAAGTTTCATGGACACTTTACACTGTACCGTTTGTCCCAAAAAACGCACCCTTGGTGCATGTCGCCATAATGTTTTTTGAACAAAAGCACGTGGCTACTTATCCTTTGTAGTCAGTAAGATGGGACTATTAGCAAATATCCCTGAAATTTCATAGACAGGCCAGGTCAATATTTTTCAAGATATGACCCAGAAATCAAGTAACGCAGGGCCCAGTGAACCAAATTGAAGGCGTATTAACAACAATCGGCACTGTACGTTTTGCGACCAGAACCACCAATATGATCTCTAAGTCCCAACCGCCCGTTCACCTTTTCCCCTTATTTGTAAAAGAAGGTATTATACAAAAATGTTAAAATATTAGTCATGAAGTGCCATCATCAGATTTACGTTCGTTGCACCCAATTAGTGATTAATTTTCATATATCACCTGAAGGGTGTCCACAGCCTGACTAGGATAGGTATGTTTCCGCCCCGAAAGCTGCACGTTAGCGCGTCCTGCCCATTTCCAAAATGGCAGACATTGTTTTATGTAAAAAAACCGCAATTATAAATTCTTATAGATAGAAATTATCTCACGACTACACAAAACCAAGTTTTCAACTGCCGAAGGGGGCTTACATCTAGGCGTCCAAAATAGTCAGCAGAATGGTGAAAGTTTGTGCATTTTTGGTGATGAAAAGCTACCAAATTTGGCACAGAGGTAGCCATTGATACGCTAAACAAATCTGGTCTGGGGCCAAATTATCCTTCAAAAGGCGCATTTTCAAAATGGCCGCAAACATATAAAAAGCATTTTAATTATGCAAATATGTGGTTGTAAACTTAACATCGGTCAGAAAGACTTGGTTTAACTTTTAATCGTATTTCTGTTATCACCAAAATCGCTAGTTAATCAAATGCGGTCAACACATTGGCCTCTAAATTCAAGATGGCTGCCGGCGCACAGCTTATTTTGTAGCTTACATGAAAACCACGGTTTTCGTTGATTTTCTAAAACTTTGGGCCTCAAAAATATCCAAAACCTCTTTTATGTTTGTAAATGTCAATGAAACATGATATCAAAATGGCTGCCATATTCAAAAATGGCTGCCAAATTAAAAATGCAGCTACTGTGACCTTGATATGTAAAGGTAGTATTGATTTTTATATGTGTCATGGTACATGATCAGATTTCCTCAAACATCTAAAACTAATTGGTGTCCTTTGTATGGGTTACACATTTTATATTTGTCTGTGTGTATCACATACACAATTGGTTTGTCATGTTCAAATGGCTGCCACTATAATTTAATAACATGCTTACATGTAAATGCTGATTTTCTTTGTCAAGTTGTACCTCCCACAGGTTCCTATTGGCCATTCTACCCAAGGTATATTTATGTGCGGTCTGGTGGCTGAGTCAATGTGTCATTTCTAAGACTGTTATATTCCAAATAGCCTGCTTTCACTTTGTTAGTATTTTATACAGAGTTATTAATTCCTGCTTATAATGGACCAAATACCAGAAAATGGATGTGGTCATGTGAAGGCATTAAACTGTTAAAATTACTAAAGTATTTTTGGATTGTTTCCGTCATTCATTTACTCATTCATTCTTCATTTTGTTTTTCTGATAACTTTGCATGCCCACTTCATAGTTTAAGACTAGCTAGCGGTATTGTATCTCTGTCAGTGGCTGATGGTGTAATAATCAGATCTAACAATTCTAACAATTATCTCATGCACACCTAAGAAATCATGCTTATACTTCATGCAGCCAAGCTGCTTCTCAAAATACCAAGGGTCATGAAATGCGTACTGTGGACAGCCGAAGGGTTGTTATTTCTTTCTGTAGCCTGTTCAGCCAGTCCCCTCACGGAACTCTGGCTGCCTTTGGTGCCGAAGAATTTGCATATTCACACCAACACATACGATTGCCCAACCTAGGGCCAGAGACTCTTGTCTCTGCTGATGTTTCCCACACCTTCACCGTGCACAAAGAAAAAAAAACTCATGGTGAGCAAGCCAACTCTTTCCCTATGTTGTAAAAACTTTTGCAACCTTGGAAGAACTCCTTAAAAGATACCTTGAAAGAACTAATGACAACAATTGAAAGATTTGTTGACCTCATGTAAAACAGACAAGATCAGTGAGTCATCCCACCTACTTAATGCCTGTATCACACTCAAACAGAAGCAGCTATCCGCAGGCAGGACTTAGTGAAGTCATTGCAGGGTACCCCTTGCTGCGACGCTCCAGAGCTAACGAGATCCGCTGACTGGGGTCGGAAAAAATGCAGCTTCACAGTCCTGTATGGACAACCTTGCCACAGGCCCCGTGCATCAAAAGATCCATAGCCAGTCAAAAAACTGCTGAAGTGGGGCTGTAATGTAAATAGAAGCAATGTTTTGGGGGTGCAATGTCTGGCTGCTTCACTGAATTCTGCAATGTCCTTGTCTGTTCATTGTTGCTCCAACATTGGGCAGACACTGAATTCTGCAAGGTCCTTGTATGTACATTGTTGCGCCAACATTGGGCAGACAAAGAGATGTTCCATTGTTTATGGTGCTGTTCTACAATTACAGACCTAGTGTCCTGATCTGCTTCCAGGTAGCCCCACTTCTGCAAGGTAACCTTGGATTATCCGGTTCTGGTTCTGAATCTGTTTAGACATCGCCATTCAGCCCATGAGAAGTTAGCTCCAGGTGGGTGATGCTCATCGGGTTCAATACCAATAGATGTTACTTGGTTGATAGCAAGTCTTTCTTTCCACAAGGCGGATCTCTTAAACTCCTTTGAGACTGTTTCAAGGGGTTGGACTTTGCTTGAGAAACTCTCTCTGGATTTAAGGCGGTTAGCAGCTGGTCATAGGGTGTTACACATTAGATATTTGGCAGCTACGCTCTTGCATGCTCGCTACACTACAACAGATGTTTGGTGGAGCAATTCCTGCCTAGGATGTATAAGTTATCCGTTGACATCCTGTGATAAGTTGGCAGGAGGCATTAATGCTGGTTCAAGCTTCTTGGCATGGGTTGACCTTTCCCATACAGGGTTAGCATACTCTGCACATAAGTAGTACAGGACAAGTGCCGTCGATCTTAGGGTATGTGGGCGAGCACCCCATCTTGTGCCAGTGAGTTTGTTCAAGATGTTATTGCGTGAACATACTTTACTCTTCTTTTCATGATGTGGGTCTAATAAGAGAGAGTGCGGTCCAAGGTAACTCCTAGGTAAACAGGGTTATCACAGTGCTCTAGGGGTCTTCTAGACCAGGTTAATTTAAGCTGACGTTTGGCTTCACGGTTACGTAGATGGAAAGTACATATCTGTGTCTTGAATGGATTTTGCACACGGCGCTCTAAACAACTGATCTATCAAGACTGGGTTGGTAGAGGACTGACAGATATCATCCATAGGTGTTAGGTTCGAAAGGTGTCCATTACTTTCCTAGCGTGCTAGTAATACGGAGGTCGCCGGTTCGAATCCGGCCAGGCGCACATGGTTTTTTTTTCAACATTTGTGTGCGCTGGCTATCTCCAGGGAAAGATTAATAAATATCCATCCTTGTCTACCTGGAGAACTAAGTAGTTAAAATTGTATATGTAATATACCGTTCTGATGCTATCTGCTAGAAAAGCGATGGACACCTTTCGAACTTAACGCCTATAGATGATATAGGGCCTATATCGCTCCTCTGCCAACCCAGTCGTGATAGCTCAGTTGGTTAGAGCGCCGTGTGCAAAATCCATTCAAGACACAGATATGTATGGAGAACTAAGTAGTTAAAATTTCAACTTGGTTGGGTGTAACATTTTTGGCTGCTGTGGAGGTTTTGTTGGATATCTTCGACTCGAAGCTTTCGGATGCTAGACCATTCTTTCTTGCTGTTATGGGTCATATCGGTGGATTCAATTAAGGTGTGCCTGGTTTCGATCCTTTCCTCTGACACTTCCGAACCTTAGCAGTTGTTTTAACTGAGAAAGGATCGGCTTCAGGCATGGTGGAATACCCTTGATATCCTTTAGCACATTCCTTAGAAAGGCCTGGTATGTATTCCGTCCTACAGCCTCTTCGTATGAATCTCCGGGCAGTCTTATTCACTAGTTGGGCAAATTTGTATAGTTATGGAGTTTTGGAGAGAACCTTCTTCACATTCTGTAGTTAAGTGCCGCTTAAAAGGGGCCACTGTATTGGTCTTAGCTGACCGCAGCATTGACTTAGAGTTCGTGAAACAGGATTAAGAAAAATATGGCATACACAGGTGAGAGAGTTTGCCAACAATAGCTATATAGATTAGGATTGTATGGGCCACTATGAAGGGTGTGAGGTGATGTAGTGTTGACCGTCTAACCATTCTTCCACAGCTTGTCCGTCTTTATTGCCTTCATTGTAGCCCCATTGGGTACTATGGCTGTTGAAATCGCCAATTAAAGAAATGAGGGTTAGTGGAATTCCCGAAATTGAATTTAGGGTTGCTGAAATCGACTGATGGGAGGGTTGTAGACTGATATAACTTAACTATGACAGAGCCGAGTTCAATTGGTAAGACTTCAAAGTTGTCAGAAGATATTGAGGTTGCTTCTACACCGGGGACTGTTTTCACACATAGAGCACATCCACAAACCTGTCGATGTGGTCTCACGATGGCAAGGAATTTTCATGGAAGTATTTAGATAAGACCGTTGCTTCACAGTAAGGCTACCAAAGTACTTCTGCAAAGTCAAGTCATCTTTGTGTGGTGGCAATTGCAATTCATTTTGAAGTGCGTTAGAAGTGCAGTCCGTCATATTCATTCGTTGCCCTGCAATCAGTTTAAACAAATACTAGGATTGGAGCATGGGAAATCAAGATTTTCATGTGTAACATATGTCCTGTGCCTTGTGATTGTTTGGACCGCTGGGGAATGAATCAAAATTCGCCCACCATGGATATACATTGTACAGGTGTGTATAACCACAGAGCCAACAATACCAAATCAAATAGGGCCATGTCATTTTTACTGAAAAAAAAATAAACACATTCAAGTAGCACGGAGGAATACAGGCACGTAAGTGATACTTATAAAAGTAGTGGCCATTCGAGGTTTGGCAAGCTCTCTTGGCCAAATGATAATGGAAAGAGGCAAATTTAAACAACATACCTTAATGTTAGTTTTTCTTTTAAGTGTGATGTGAATTCCTTTCTTGAGGGAGTTATATCAAGATAGAAAACACTCATTATTGATAATCAAAGATATGACTAAGTGACAAATTAGCGCCATTTGGATTTTGGCAGCCGCCATTTTGGATTCAATTCTGATTTGGGTGTATTCTTAAAATGAGGTGAATTCATCTTTAATGCACATTGCTCAATAACAACCTTCGGGAATCATAACAACATCAAGAAATAACATAATTATTGACATCAATGAGATGATTCAAATGGCCGCCATTGGGCTTTTCTGCCATTTGGATACATTTTGCTAATTCTGTAAACAATGGCATTACACAGTGGAGTGTCAATCAGGGTATTCTGTTCTAAAATGAGCACGAAACACAATCAAATTGAGTAATTCGACTCATTATAATAAAATAGAAAAGCACGTAAAAAACATGACAGGTTAACAGTGGCACGGACATTATGCACTTTGGCGGCAATCTTGGAAAGAAATTAATTTGGACCCTAGACCAGATTTAGTCAGCATATCAAGAGCTAATCTGGCCAAATTTGGACTTTTAACCCAAAAATGCCAACAAATAGGTTTGATATCTTGCACCATTCTGCATGACTCGTATGTAACGAAACAACAAGGTCTGAAATACGCTAAAACTCACAGAATTGTTTAGTAATGTATCAAGCCGCCAAAATCCTACGTGGATCTTCAGTTTTTATGTTACTTGACCTGAGAAGGGGAGTTTTAGTGTACGATTAATGAGTAATGGTTAGTAAAGGCAAGTTGAAATTTAAAGATGGCGGATGCCCTGGCCAGCAGAGAAAGCAGCGTCAAAGGCTTGTCGATCAAAAATTTCCACTTTGGGCCAATTTCGACATACCAGCCTCGCCTATTTTGTGTTCCGACGATATTCCGCTACCTTTATGTAAGGTTATTTTCATGTAAAAATGGTAGGGAAATCACAGAGATCCAGTGGTCACAACCCCGCCCGGCTTCTAAAATCAGATCGTGATGCAGACGATGTAAGGGTTGACGTCATGGACTCGCTGAGTGGCTTCATTTTTCTGCTGAGCAGGGAGATATAATTTATTCAAGCTCGTTGGATCAGACTCAGTCATAAGACTATTAGATTATCGATCTCATTAAATGGGTTAATCTGAGCTCAATGCCTGATTCTTTATCTTGTTGATTTGAGCTAGAATTTATAAATCATTTTTATCAATAAGAAAAATAAACAATTCCGCCATGTAAATCTGCTGAAGTTTCATATTCATCACCACCCAGTGATCTGGACTGCGTGTATCGGAGGATTAATGATTGACGTTACCTAGGGAGTCTGGTTTTCGCGCCAGGGAAGCAATTTCAAAACGGGAGTGTAAGGAGAATTAAGCGAAGTAAGCGATTGGCGATTCCGTGTTTACAAACCGACTTCACAGTCTGGTCTCAGTGATCATTCTCTTATTTATGTTCGAACTTGCATGCACAAATCAAGTCACCTCCTAGAATTACAAAGTCAAGATCATATAAGAAATTTTACGAAAGGACTTTGTTAATCTATTAGAAGTTAATGGGATCAAGTCATACTGTAATAATGTGAATTGCTTGATATTTGAAAGATTTGTTTTGTAAGCATGTGATTGCTCATGCACCAGTCAGAGAAAAACGTGTGAAAGGTTCACAACCAGAATGGATCAATAGTGATTTTTTGACTGTTTGCAAAGACCGTGACTATTTTTTTGCTAGAGCTCATAAATCTAATGATCTCTATGATTGGCATATGGCTAAATTTTATCGCAATAAAGCCAACAATATGCGTTACTTTCTCAAAAAGAGATTCTATTCTGCTTCTATTGCTGATAATGTAAATAACTCGAAAAAATTATGGTCTACTCTCATAAAAGCTGCTACCTAACAAATCATCATCTACTTCCAATTATGTTAAGACTGATGATGGTTTCACATCTTCAGCCAAAGATACTGCTAATGCTTTTAATAACTATTTCACTTCTATTGGTTCTTCTCTTGCAGATAAGTTTGATGATGCACATAAGGCAAATAGCACATCAGCTACAAATAAGTTTAATTCTACTTCTGATTCTATTTTCATTTTTTGTAATGTTTCTCCAGAGTTTGTTTATAAGCAAATATGTGATATGTCTAATAACAAGTCTCCAGGATTTGATGGTTTCAGTGTAAAACTTCTTAAGCTGGCTGCTCCTTATATTAGTAATTCTCTTGCTTTTATTTGTAACCTTTCTCTTAGTACATCAGTTTTTCCCCGGAGAATGGAAAAAAAGCCAAAGTTACCCCTATATTTAAGACTGGTGACAAGTCAGATGTGGGTAACTATCGACCTATTTCCGTTCTGCCTCTTATTTCTAAAATCATCGAAAGAGCTGTTCACAATCAATTGTATGCGTACCCTGTGAAACGGGATTGGAAGTTAGCCTGTATTTTTTTAGTGTATTATTTTGTCACAAATAATGTCCCAAATGGTTATCCATAGCTCTCTGCCTACAAATTAATTTCCATTACGTCAGTACTAATTATGCAAGTCATGTCATAAAAATCTTGATCTCTTTGGAAAGGTCAGGCATGTTGCCAATCCGCGCGAAGGCCACCACGGAGGTCTTGTACTTGCCCAATCAGTGTGACGCCCCGCTGCGTGATTCATGTTTACGATGCATGATCTATCACCCCAGTGATTTTGTGTAGCGGGAAACAGCAGTTTTCTGTATCCATACGGCAGTCTTGACGACAAGGCGAAGGTGTTGTAATAATAATACTGAGAAACTCTGATTTACCGAGTCACGCGCGTCATTCAGAAGGAACCGCAGTTCTGCATCCTTGCACTTTTTATACCCGAGAGTCCTCCGAGCGTTCACAGGGCCGCGTCCCGCTATAAACGGTGGTAGAGGAGATATTGGACAAGGTGAAGAGTGAGGTGGAGAGACATTTTATTATGGATGAGGACCGGGGGTCAACGATGAGTACTGGACTGAGTCCGATGGGATCGGGATGGAGATACGGACACACAGGGGGCCAGTTAGTAAGAGGGGTGATCGGCCTAGGAGGCGTTCTAGGCGGGAGAGATTCATTATGGAAAGCAGTGGACAGACGACTGATGAGGACGAGTATGAAAGACAGGAGAGGCGTAGAGGAGACGACGGAGGTTGAATGAATTGGACCGTCAGGGGGAGGAGGACCTAAGGTGGAAGCGGCGTTCGCGCATGGGCAGAAAAGAGAGAAGGGGAGAAAGAAGAGCAAAAAGGATAGTGATGGAAACAGCAGTATGATGCGGAAGGTGGAGGAAGGGGGAGGAAGAGAGAAGGACGGTGTGGAGAGCGCCGGACGGTTAAGCGATTGGGGTCACAGCAACAGCGAAAGCGGAAGAGCGGATTCGGGAGGTTGCACGTGAGCGGCAGATTTGGGTACAGGAGGCGGGGAGGAGAGGAGAGCGTTCGTAGAGCAGTGGACTCAATTGGAGCGGATGAAGAACGCATGGAGGAGAAGAATTGGGTAAATGAGCTGCTCTCCCAGAAACAAACGGGGTTGTTTAGATTGGCTAAGACCTTGTGCAAAAGGTGGAAAGAGCAAAAACCTGTTGGACGTGGGACGGTGATGTTTATGTTCTGGTTGATTTGGGTGGTGGAAAAGATAAGCGCATGGTAGTACGTTCGGCTTGGGACATCGATGTTGTATACATAACCTATGGCGCGACGACTAACTCTTAAATGGTCTAAATGCATATCTATATTGCATTTATTTGATTATTTATGTTCACCTACCTAGGTGCATTACTTTAATATGTAACTGGAATTGTGTCATACATATTGAGCCTATTATGGATAAAGTTATGGAAAAAACTAATGTGCATTTACAAGTATATCAATAATCATTATTGATATTATGTTTCCATTATTTTGAATTGCAATATATTTATTCACTCTGTCAATATCATTTGGTCTAGTAGCAGGGTCAATTAGCCAAAATTTTGATCTTTGATTGTGATTGAACACAAACTCTTACGGAGTATTTACCAACAACCTATTTTTATCCTTTGTACATAATTTAATTGTCTTATATATATTTTTGTTTCATGTTATGTCTCTGTCTCATGTATCTAGTGATGATTTGTGTGCCTCATGCTCTAAAATAGTAAAGCAATGTCATAAGAATATATCATGCAAAATATGCAAACGTTATGTTCACAAAAAATGCACGAATTTAAAACCCAAAGAATTATTACGCCTGGATAAAACGAAATATATTTGTTCAAAATGTTGTAAAGCCTCAGATATCCCCAAAAACACCACTTTTGGATGAAATTACTCAATCTGGTATAAATTTTGATAAATACGACCAAATGGCTTTTAATCCATTAAGATACCAAAATTTTTCCAAAGACAAAGATGATGAATCATGTCATGCCTACCACATCAACAATAATCAATGTCCCTATTTAACCCCTGATCAATTTAAATCTAGTATAACTTTAAATGACAATAATTTCTCTATTTTAAACGTGAACATACGGAGTATAGATAAAAACTTACTCAAAGAATGTTTAAAATCGCTTAACCACGATTTTAGCATTATTGGCATCTCTGAAACTCACCTTAAAGATGATCCGGATTCCTTCAACCTTCCAGGTTATAATATTGAATATACAAATAGGATAGATAGGCAAAAGGGCGGTGTTTGCATGTATATTGCCAACAATATTAAATATAAACTGCGACCTGATTTATGCAAAGCTACTTCAAACTATGAATCTTGTTTCATAGAAATAGAAAATAGTAATAAAAAAAATGTAATAACTGTGGTAATATACAGAACACATACAGCTACTGCAAATTTTATTTCTGATGTAGATCTTGTTTTCAAAAAAATCACTGAAGAAAAAAAGCTGTGCTATATAATGGGCGATTTTAATATAGATCTTTTAAAAGATGAAATTCACAAACCCACTCATGACTACTTGGACTTTATTTATTCCCATTCATTTATCCCATCAATATATAAACCAACAAGAATAACTGAAACTAGTGCAACCATAATTGACAATATATTGACAAATGATGAACAGCAAATTCAGTCTGCAATCATTGTTACCGATGTAACTGATCACTTTCCAACAATCTTAACAACTGGTCGGAGCCATAAAAACAAGCAAGTAAATAAAAAGCTGTATGAATTTAAAAGAAAGCATAACCAGGCTAACGTAACAAAATTAAAGGAAAAGTTATCAAAAGTAGAATGGAAATGTATATTGGATAATGTTGATGCTAACAGTGACTACAGCAAGTTTGTAGACACCTTTACTGACTTGTACAATGATTGTATACCATTAAGGAAATGTACATCTAACAATAAAACAGACCCTCGATTACCATGGATAACCAAAGGGCTCTTGAAATCTATAAACGACAAGAATAAACTTTACAAAGAGTACTTACAGTGTACAAACCAGAATAGATTGCAAAATTTCAAAACGTATCGAAATAAATTACACAGCTTGATTCGTAAATCTAAACGAGATTACTTTTTGAAAAAAATCCAGGATTGCAAAAACAACATGCGTCAGACTTGGAGAGCGATAAATGATGTTTTAGGCCGTGGGAAGAAAGGATTTCAACAGACTAACTTCAAAACGGATGCTGGTCATAAAATGAATAACCCCCAGGATATTACAATGTCGTTTACAAAGCTTGTCTGAGGTAAACCGATTTATCCCCTTCAAAAGAAATGGACCAATCCATTGAACCTAGTTGTTGCTTGGAGCTTTCCCTCTTCTATAGTCTTTACAGGCTGCGCTGTGCGTCCATAGCAACGGTAAACTGGGACCAATGGGGTGTTTATCAAGGGGGTGAAACGCATTCAAAACCAGTCGTCCGTGCTGGGTGCTGACATTTTGAATATTGCACGGAATAATTATCAGTTTGGGTGCTTGTATACACACATAATGTCAATTCGATACAAACAATCCGCCAAAATATTAGGTCATGAGCCCATAACCGAAACCCTGCACCCCCCGGGGATTTTTGGAGACCACTATTTTTGGAAACCTTATACATATAGCTATCAAAATCAGGTTGTCTGCAAAAATCCCCATCCTGGGTTAAAGAGTGAGGGCGCTTTTTTCAAAATGG
>JAMKCH010000311.1:0-64334 GCA_023653785.1 Ophioderma brevispina
TTACGCTGAGAAGTGTTTCTTTTGTACAAAAAATGTGAAATTTCAAATTTGGTTTTAGAAGCAAATAAAAAATTCAGCATGTTTTTATGGAAATAATGAGAAATCAATTCACTTTTAAGACCGTTCTTGGCTAAAATACACGGTAAGATCTATGAAATCACTTCTATGACGCAATTATATAGATGTCTTGAAAGCTTTCGCACCTTATGGACAATTTCTTTAAAGGGTAATCAGGCGCGGATCCATGGAGGGGGCGGCGCCCCCCGGTAATTCGCAAATCTTGCCGAAAGCAGCCCCATTTGGGGACAAGTTAAAGATAAGTGACAGCCTTTCGTCCCCCCCGGTATTTTGACTTTTTTCAAATCTTGGATCAGCCCTTGGTTAATGGGAGTTTTTGAGTGAAATATTTGATCGCCTTTTAAGAACCCTAAAAAAAGCCCTTAATATTAAAAACATAAATAAATTCATACAATTTGAGCTCAGTGTTTCTCATAATGACCCATATTCTACCGACTCAAGAAGTGACCCAAATATACCTCATTTCTTGCAATATAAAAAAATGACCAATTTCGGGCCATATTTATACCAATAGTTCATGTCTGCCAGAATTTCCTTTCGTACACAACAGAACCGCCAATCAAATACCCCGGGCAAATACCCAGCGTGTCGTTGCTTCGCGACTTGGTAGTACAATGTGAATGCCACGACGAAAGTCACTGAAACCAGCGCAGTGGCAGACGTAAACCAAACCGCGATTACGAATTAGATGATGAAAAAGTTTGCAAAATCCATACTCTGCTCGAATTCTCTTAGAACTGGACTACTTCACGGACTATATATCACTATCGCTGATGCGTACCCAAAATTATACCAACAACATAAAATCAACACCGAAATTATACCATTATGTGTGCAAACAAAGGGGTTCATAATTATACCAGTGTGAAAAAAAGGGGTCATAGTAATACCAGCGGCCTGATTTTGAGACCCAATCCAGTGGCACGTCTCCGTATAGGCGTTTGTACTAAGAGCCCCCCCCCCGGGAAGTTAGACCAGTGTATAGGCCCTATTACCGGTATTGTACCAGTGTGCCAAATAGAAAAAATCCACCTTCAAGAACAGCAACAAAGGGTTAGCGTATTGCCAAGGAATATAGGCGGCCTTTCACGGGGAGGTTAATAGGTTAACTTGGCAGACCTACCTAACAATGTCAGCGAGAGAGAGAATACAAAGGATCGCCTGCAGAAATATCTGAAATTTCCAGGGAAACAGGTGCAGATGTATTTCGGTCGCATGCCTGGATATCTGGAGGGGACAAAAGACCCATAGTAACTTAAAGGGGTTTGCAATGAGAGATTCATAGTTAGGTGTCCCAAAAGTTTAAAGGCCCTGACTGTTGCCCTGACCCTGAGTGAAGATCAATCCAAAAAAATCTCAGTCTAAAATGATTTAAGCTGAGAATGTTTCTTTTGTACAAAAAATGTGAAATTTCAATTTTGTTTTAGAGCAAATAAAAAATTCAGCATGGTTTATATGGAAATATTAGCAAATCCAATTCACTCTTTGTTAAGACATTTCTATGGCTAAAATACACGGTTTTTAAGAAATCTATGAAATCACTTCATATGACGCAATATATAGATAGCTTGAAATCTTTCGCACCTTTTGGACAATTTCTTTAAAGGGTAAATCAGGCCGAGGATCAGGGAGGGGCGCGGCGCGCGCCCCCCGGTAATCTGCAATTCTTGCAAAAGACAGCCCCAGTTTGGACAAGTTAAGGCTAAGTTACAGCTTTCCGTCCCCCCCGGTATGTAATTTGACTTTTTTCAAATCCTGGATTCCCCCCTGGTAATAGGCGTTTTTGAGTGAAGATTGGATCTGCTTTAAAGAACCCTAAAAAAGCATTAATATTAAAACATAAATACATTCCTACTGACTCAGTGCTCATAAAACCTTGAGTGAATGTTTGTGTTAAGGCATTGAAAATTGGATTCCATTATTTATTTGCTAATTAGAAGGGAAAAACGAAAGGGAACTGACGCCGGCGCGTTTCATGTTACCAATAATATCACGGTCAGTATGAACGTTTTTGGCAATCTAACGTCATGTTATAGGTAATTGATGGGGTTGGTACATGTCTACCCGTATAAGGCATAAAAGAAATTGTTTGTTTGGCGTCGTAACCCGACCGACCCTAAAAAAACCTGCCGACGCAAAAGTTTTTTATGCAATTAGCACAAAATAAAAAAAATATCTGCCGACCGACACACTATTTTCATCCCCAATTAAAAAAAAATATTGTTTTTACCAACATAAAAACGACAAAAATAACAAAACAAGACAACAAAGCAAGTACAAACAGTAAATAAAAGATCTTTGCTATGTCATGAAGAAAAGCTTTAAATGTTCGCATCTGTATTCATTTTAGATGAAACATTGAGAAGATCTCCAAAAAAAATTTTAAAAATCGACCGACCGACGACCCTGATATTTTCTCCGTTACGCCAAACAAATATTTGTTTTATGCCTATGAAGTTGTCGATACAACGCGAATAACTTTATTCAGTCTTCTTAATACGGATAGGCAGTAGTATAGCAGATGACATGGTTCCCATGCGAACCCTTAAAAAAAACTCTAAACTGGATTTAAATCTGTACGACATTCTACGTAAAGGAAATATGTAATGATTCTGAATATTTGGAAAATTTGATATGGCTGAAAAGCTTAAGGTAACGTAGATAACCCATATCAAGCAAAAATAAGTTGAAAATTGTCCACATTTGTTGAGTTATTTTGCCTTTTAATTTCCGCCCAATACGTACTCGAAAACGATTCGACAAATCCACATCGCAGGGCAAATGGTGACGTCAAAGTGATGACAATCCTAATTTAAGTCGTTGTGACCATCATATCGCCAGTGTTGCCACTTCCTATTAATGCGCATCGATGTGTTGTTTATCAATAAGAATAAAACACAACGAAATGAAAACAAAAAATATGTCATTCGGGAACTATTTTTCAAATGTGTTTATTACTTCATTATCCATCAATATTACAGTGTCGCAATAACAATTCGAGTCAACACATGTTTTGGTCCTTCACTTTGACATCACGAGGAGAGCCCAAAATTGGGCGCTTTTGATCAATGAACCCGTGGCGAAAAATCCACCCCGCCCGTTTTCCTTGTATGTCAAAAAAGCAAAAATTAAAATGCTCTATTTTGTAAATTTACATCAAATTGTTTTATTTTTTCGGGAAATTCGTGATGTATGTACATATATTTTATGACTGTTAAAGTCAAACTGGCTTGACAAAAATCTTGACATTATTCCTTTAAAGGCAATTTGATTGTTACCAAATGAAATTATTGCCTTAAGGGATCCGTGTTGGCGGCCATCTTGGATCTAAAGAATTCGTCATATGAAATGGTTCGATTTAGTTGAAAAGTATCTCATCATTAAGGAACAGAATATATACTTTTCATAATTATTGTGATGTGTAAGTTAATAGGTGAAAACGTGATATAAAGGTCATTGAACCTTGATGGTCATTGTACGGGGGGGGGGGAGACTTTCAAAATGCATGGACCTTGACGAAATTGGTGTTAGGTTTGTTGCAATGACATGAGCATTTATGAGCAGTATTGTGCAGTTCCCCGAAAAAATACTAATAAATTCAGTTCACTCAACCAAAAACCATTTTTGCAAACATGTTTTGTTTTTATAAAGAGTAACCCATACAAATTAAACGACAAGGACTGAAATACAGTATAATATGTATTAGAATCTTTTATATACAAAATATACATTTTGTATTCTTGTACCAGGGAAAGAATTTTAGACTTTATTTTTAATGTCAAATGACCATGTTTAAATTAGGCATTTCAAAATCAATAAATCTCTGATTTGCTGGTCATCGACAGAATATCATTTAATCAGTACTCCTGCGAGTTTTCCTTTAAATCATAGGCTACCTCAAAACAGGAAGGAGCAGAAGGGCAAAATGCAGAGATGAGTGCTTCGCGAAAGCGTCACTGAAAGTCAACGTCAGGCAAATTCTCAAGTAATACATAGTTGCCCACCCAGTGAGGGTTTATACGCAAATACAGGGTTTGTTTTATAAACCGCCGGTTATTCATATATTGTACTTTTGTACATTAGCTTTGATTATAAGTTTAGATCCTTTTTACGCATATATCCTCTGCCTATGCAAAGCTAGTAATAAGTAAACTTCTTCTTCTTTGCGTATCAACAAGTCATTGGTAATGGCTTGTATTGGTGTCAGGATTTATTCAGCTGAGTACGCTGATCCGGGTGTGAAAGCAGCTATAGTTCGGCGGGAGCCATAGTCCGGGCTCGGCCATAGACGTTAACGAATAAAGCGTGAAAACTAATGTTGCGTTGAGAGTCAACTGAATTGAGCGACCTATTCTATACCGTTGTAGCGGGACTATTAATACGGCGGACTATAATTGACTTCTACCCCGAGACCACGTGCATCCATGAACGGACGCTCCTAACAAGTTATGGCTATAATAGAAACAAGCTGTAAAAAGTAGTTGAAGCATTTTAAAATACTCTGCTTTTTCGCATGCACAATGCAATTGGTTATTGGACATTTTATAGTAGATATAGTACACATATAATTCTTATCAATTTCATGTTTGAAAGCAATTCGAATTTTTGCGTTTTAAACACCGGTCATGCTTTTAGCAGACATGGTTTGGTCGAATGGTTTTAAGATACTGATGTGAAGTCAATGTTCTAACAGGTGGAGGATAGAAACGGTATGAGTCATGGGCGGATCTACAATCGCCAAGTGAGTGTACAAAGAAAGAAGTGAAATTTTTTAGGGATGGCCCGATTTAACTAAATACAGTTTTATCCTTAACTGGGGCCTTCACTCCAAAACCCACCTGTAAAGTTCGCGACACTTTTTCAATCGTTTTGAGTGAGGAGCTAAAACGTGATTTGTAAAGCCATAGAGAACAGCTTTTAAATACTTTTTATTGACTAAAATCCGACTCCATGCAAATCCAAAAGATTGGATGATCAAATTTTATGAGGTGAACACAAAAACTGGCAATAATGCATTGTCCTAAACTTTGAACATGATTATTGTTTTGTTTCAACCAGTGAAATAACAAATATATTTCAAAAAATAATTATAATTGTGGGGAGTGTTTCTTTTAAAAATTTTATCTTGATTATTAAATAAAAAATGGTGATAATCTAGATATAGCTCATGTCTAATGTACCGTGTACATTCCATGATGTATTCTCCATCTTTTCTCATTATGATAAATTTTATACTCTAACATCAAAAAATGCAAAAAAATTACATAATTAACGTAAATAGCAGCCCTCAGCGTAGACACAAAACGATTATCTCACTTAGTAAAAACTACACAAATTTTCAAACCAAACGTAAACTAGAAAACGAGAAAGATCGTATGGAATGAAAGGACATCGCCGGATAAGTGAGAGAAGGAGGCCCTCTATAATCATAATAGTTATATTTCACATCAAGTTTGAGTTGGTGGTTTTACAACTACTTTAACATGTACGCAATGTGTGTATCCAAAATACACTTGATCAAGAAAAAATGAGAAAAGTCTGAGGAAAAATGCAGGGGGCATGCGCTCTGGAAAAAGCAAAGCTAGAGTATTCATCCATTCCAATGACATTTAGTACTTAACATGAAGAAACAAGAAGATGTTGCATAGCTGCCCTTTGTTATGGGCTTGTAAGTGACGTCTATACATGCCTTTTGTTCTTTATAAGCTACAACAGAGGTTACACGAGGCAGAGGAGGGGGGTTCATATTTGAAAATTTCCATTACCCATTGAAGCGTGTATTATCATTTTATATAAATTTTATATAACAACCGTCTTTTAGGGAATTTATGTAAAGGTGGGATTTTTTGAAAACCGGCAAAAGTAAACTTGAAATGATCCCTTTAAAATGCGGAGGAATGTTTCAGTTCATCTGATCTCATGAAAAACTAAAGAGGGCGTCCTCCATTCCTTATCCGGCGATGTCCTTTGGCACTCGATGTTAAGAGACTAGCTCAGAAAACCAGGTCTTCCGTTTCTGGAATGATTTATTGCCTGGCTCCCCGGTTTCCATGGAACTAATGCAAAAAGCAAGAACATGAATGTTGGATGTTCCAGCGGATTCGCTCCCCGAACTAAATGTGCATCAATAGTGTTTAAAAATTTAGCCATGCAATATGCCTAGCATCGTTACCATAGCGACTAGGTTGAAGTATAATACCGATTTAAGTTCAGGTCAAGGCCTATATGATAGGCATAAGCGACCCTGTTTAAAAAATGTGTGAAATCGCTCGTTGAAATTTCCAGAAACAACAGGTACCCAACTCTTCTTGGACTTATAACTTGGATTCTAGATTCGCCCTTGGCTTGGATGTCACCGCGCGCGTTTAGTTAAAGTGAAATTCAACAACTATCTTGTTTCTGCAGGGATATTAACAATTTTAAACAATGTCCCAAAGATATTTCAAATACTAGTATGAGAAAAATACTACATAGTAGCCTAGGTATTCGTGCTTGTTATTGGGTTGAGGAGGATGCAATTCCTAGTAGCGCTAATCAATGAGTATAATGTCCTTCATTACAATAAAGTGGGCTTGAGCGGTGACTTGGTAAACTTAACTCGAGCGGCCGCAGGCCTCGAACGCAAAGTCACGCAGTCACGCGAGAAAGCCTGTTCTTCACACGATTGGCATGATAGAAGTAGTAAATTTTTGGTTAAAACATGCTAAAATGAACTGTAACATAAAATTTGTCCCATTTATATTACCATGTTTAATAAATTGGGTTTTGTACCTTTTTTGTAACGTATTTAACAAAGAATTTAAGCAAATGCAAATTGGACATACTTTCGAGTATTAGTGTTAACCTAACTTGGTGTTAGTTAGTAAGTTGGTGTAATTGACTAGGGTTGAAGATGTGCAAAAATCAACAATTTTGCACCCGATTGACAGTAGGTGTTATAGTCTAATTTCTGTCTATAGTCAAACGTTGCTTTTAATTGTTGCGTGTGTTTCATGTCAAAATTTGGTGGACCCATGCGCATTCAAGTCCCATGGAAAATGACGGCGCTTGCAGGCTTTTACAAGAGGTTGCAGCCTGACTTAGAAAACCACTCCTATATATTTGCTATTATCAACAAAGCACTTAATCAGGAGAACAGGAACTATATGAATCCAAAACTGAAGTGGAATCAAAATATTATCTAAAATGAATTGCAGACAGGATACAATGATACTGATACACAATACATTTTGTGGTTTGTCAGTTTCTTCTTCTTTTGGAAAAATGCGCCTTTTCCGAGGGAGGCACTCAATATGGAAATGGAATAGGGTTGTAAGGCTGGCGCTTTTGAACCCGGGGGCGTTCGATGACAGTGGACATGCAAAAAGAGTGGTCTTGGGTTGGAAGCTAAATTCACCATAAATGAGAGGTTAGGGTTTTTTGGGAGGAACAAACTGTACATTTCAAAATAAATGTTTGGGGTTGCTGGTGATTTTTTATTGGAAAATAAGAGTTACCCCTGGCCCGGCTCCTTTTAAAAGCTATCATGCTCCCTAGTGCTAAAAATGGGCCGATTTAAGCCAGATTTGGTCAGAGGAACCACTGACCCATGCCGCATAAAGGGTGTTCACAGTTTTAACTTTAAAGGTCCCAGGAAAATGAAATATTTTAAAGGGACATTTTCTCTGAAAAGTATAAATTCCCTATTCTTCTGCAAATCGAAGGACTATTCGTCACCAGATGCGCTCAACAAGAATCCCCGGTAGAGGATGCGTATGGGGTGTCACAGATTAGGCTCAATGCCGACATTACAAATTAAGGGGATTTTCCATGAAAATCGATTCATTCCTTCTCCCAAAAGTTAAAGTCTAATCATCATGAGATTCGCTCATAAGATTCCCCCGGTAGAGGCTGCATATTGGAGGTGTGTTCACAGATTGGACCAGATGCCACAATTACACTTTTTTTTTTTTAAAAAAAAAGGGGCATCCAGGAAAAAATATGAATGATTCTTCTTCTACAAAAATTAAAGGCTATCCTAAAGAGATTCACTCACAAGATAGCTGTAGAGGCTGATATATGGGTGTTCACAGATTGGGCCCAAATGTCACCAATGTCCAATTAAAGGGGATTCCTTGTAAAAATCAATGAATTCCATCTCCCGCAAATTGAAGACTATCATTAAGTGATTCACACGCAAGATAGAGGCTGCATAGGGGTTTTCACAGATTGGGTCCAAATGTTACAATTGACCAAAATTAAAGGGATATTCTCTGACAAGTTATAAATTCCTTCTCCTTCCGCAAATTAAAAACTATAAACCCAAGATCAGAGTATCCAGAGGTCCAAATAATGGAGATGGGGTCAGTGGATATCCATAGGATAAAATTCAGAAGAAAACTGAAAGATTACTCCTTTGATTGAAAGAACAAATCGGAAGAGGTCGGTCAGGTTTGAAAACACAGACAAATGGGTCAAAAGTAAACCAGCTAACATTCGTGTTCGCTTCGAGCAGAGTCTAGTTTAATTTGCTGTGAAAAATAATAAATTGCGTCATTGGTCTATATAGATGTATGAGAAAATGTTTGGTTGTTAGAAATCATTTTTGAAGTTTGACTGCTAGTTTGCATACAGTACTATAACGGAAAGCTGACTCCTGCCTTGTTTTAAGGGAAATTGCCCCTCGATTAAAAGCTACCTCCCTTTTTGCGGTGATCGTCAGGTTGGTAGTCGTTTTTTCTAGGGGACGTGATAGGGATTAGGACAGGCTGCAGTCATGTATCGATAATTGTGAGGGGACATTTTGTATATCTAGAACCATTACCGTGACACGTGTGTTAAAGTGCAAGCAGCCACTAAGAGTGTGCATGTTAGTTACAAATAACAAGCTCTATAGATTGATTACTAAATGAATAGCACACTAGAGCACTAGAAAACAATGGATAACGACAATAGACATGGGTTCAAAGGGGGAAAGATGGACGATAAGGACTTTGGTTGCGCATATCGGCAATCTGATTTTTGCATAGATAAAGTAGACATTTATATACCTTTCAATACTGTAGGGTGTGTCAAGTCTAAAAGTTGCAAAATTTTCTTCAAAATGAATAAAAAAAGTCTCTCAATTTTCCTTCCTGAATATGAGTGACCAGGTTGGATTACATAGATATACATTGAACTCCCGAAAATAATAGTGCTATGGATATTCATTAAACCGCCAGGTATGCAGAGGACAAAGCATTGCAGATTCAATTTTATCCTGACGTACAGATCCACTTGTTACGGTCCATGCAGTTTGAAAGGATTTCAGGTATTATCCATTTGTGTTGTATGATGTAAATCCCAATGGTCACTGATATTCAGGAGGAAGAAATGAATGGAATTTTTTATTAAATTTTGAAATATTGGACTTTACGATTGACATACCAATAAATGTTAACTATAATAGTGATCAGTATTTTTGGTTGGAATATTGTTTCCTTCGACGGTGTATGTAGTAATCAAAGTGTATTAAAAGGTATTCCTTTGAATCCCATGGCTATCTAGTATGAGAAGTGTATGATTGGGGTACCTTACGTTGTGAGTTAATAAATATTAGGAAAATATAACTCGCAATCGTATCGGAGTCTCATGAATTCATGACGCATTCATTACAAGTATTTTTTTGTATAATACATTTTAACACATGACTTTTAACGGCTATGGTAGATTGGTACAATTATAGCTAACAATAATGTCGCCAACAAAATTGACATCTTTCAAATGAATTTACGGGGACAGTAACATTCAAAAATTTACGCGGGAGGAAGAGGAAGAACGGGACAACTTCCTTTCCTCGATACGCTGAATTGTTCGGGAATTGAATGGCGATATAAAGGTCAAAGTGTATAGAAAAACCCCACAAATTACAGACCCAATATCTGCACTTAAAATCCACCACCTTTTGAACATAAGTTTAATGTTGTGAGAACTTTTAAACACAAAGACAGAGTCCGTCTAAACTGATGATAAGGACAGAGCTGAGGAAACTCGCACATGTGAAACAATTAAGCACTGGCAATGGTGAGTGGACTTTCCATAGAGCCGAACCAAGGAAAAAAACTGGATCCTCCGGCTGTGAACCTAAAGGTCAACCAATTAAGGGTGTCTTGTCACCTGCCTACCAAGAAGGGGTGTCAGAAGAATTACGGCGGACCGTTCATAACAGCAGAGGTCCCACAGCTTTAATAGCTTTACAGAACTATCAAACAAACCTTGTATCACCCAAAGACAAAAACACAAGAGGAGAAAAATCAGGAGTGGTCTATGAAATTTCCAAGTAAAGGTAGCAATGCTTTTACACTGGGAAAAAACGGGTCTAAAGTTGGGGGAAAAGATTAAATGAACATAGATTCACGGCGTTTGAGTTCCAAATCCGCGTTAGAGAACACACCATCAGAAGGGAAGGGGCCACCAATTTGATTGGACCAACGTAAAGGTGTTGGTAGAATATAATGGTATTAGGGAAGGCTTACGTATTTTTGCGAAATGAAAACGAAGCGAAACAGAACCCCCATTGCATTACCACGCTTTATTCCGTCAGCATGCATAACGGGCATAAAACGGAATAAAGCGGTAATCCAATGGGAGTTTGTTTCGTTTCGTTTCGCAAAATCAGTAAGCCCTAGGGAATTCTCCCGAAGCGTCCTTGAGCCCTACATTTCTAACAAAGACCAAACCTTGAATAGAGACAAAGGACCGTACGTAGATCCAGTATGAGGACCACCTGCTTAAATAGAAGTGGGGGCCAGAGACAATTGTCAATAACCTCTATGACGTAATTTTTAAACTTAGGTCAAAGACAAGACTCTACAGCATAGCAACATCAGCGGACGATGGGTGTGGATCACCCGAAAGAAGACTTCTTGAGGTACGTAATTTTGAGTAGCGTAGAAATTAATTTTAGGACTTTATACTATAATCACCGCTACGTATGACGTCCATCATTAGTATCTGAATATTTTTACGGACAAAACTAGTTTATCACGGTTTACAAAACGATTATTAGTGTATCTTTTCAAACTGCCTATGTTTTTTAAAACATTACAAAAACATATTAACATGTTTATATATTGATTCTTATTTTTAAAAAAAAACTTTTTCTCTATTAAAACTTCCTCGGTCCATAACACAAATATTACAACATGCTCTATAAAATAATAAATGTCAAATATCAAAAATTTTAAAAAGAACATTTTAAATTAAAAGATAAAAAAATGGAAAAGACAAGTAATAAAATGAAATGTAAAAAGAGAAGTAATAAAATTACTAATAAATAAAACAAAAGAATAAAATTAAAGAAAATAAATAAGAAACTTTATAAAAACAAAAACACAATTCTAACCCACAGATAGTAAAGCGGTACGAACCAGGACTCGAACCCACGAACACAATCATCGTAATTCACATTATTATCACAATGCAATACACATAACCTGAGTCGTCTGAATGGTATGGCACCAAGGGGTGAAAGCCAATCAAAACCATCGTCCGTGCTGGGCGCTGACATTTGAATATTGCACGAAATACTTATTAGTTGGGTGCTTGTATACACACATAATAGTCACATTTCGATACAAACAATCCGCCAAAATAATCAGTTGTTGGATGTTGGGTGCTATTGGGTGGTTAAATTTTTCCAACCATGGCCACACAACAATGAAATGGACACGTCAGTCGTCTTGATTTAAATAAAACCGCCTCAATGAAAACATCTTCACCTAAGCGCGCATTGCTTATGAGAAAAAAGAGTATCTGAGCACAATGATCCAGGTGCACTATTATTATCACCTGGCCACCCTTAACACATACATCAATTTTGTATCACTACCGATTAGTCATATGCAAGCGGCACCCACAGTATGTGGACGAAGCGGAGTAAGCCATTGCTTTCTATTGTTGGTTATCTCTATGTTTTCTTGTGGTGGCTAAAACATGCGAGACGATGAATTTCTAAAGATTACGTAAAGTTTTGCCTCTCTATCTATATAGAACCCTTTGGTCTGCACCGCCACGCCACGCGGACTGCTCGAAGTCGGCCTGCTTTTTAGTGCTGCAGCACCTAACCGTTTAGGAGAGTGGTACCGGGGCGAAAGATAAACATTTGTAACATAGCGAAAATTGACCGTAGGATGTGGAGTTCATGAAAACAGGTGATGACAAAATTAAAAGTGGTGGCAATTTCCATACGAACGCCATTTTCTAAAATAGAAGACATCTTAAAGTTTTCATTTAACACCGATCAGAAAACAATTTTGGTGAAAAAAATGTTGTTCTGGGTCAGGGTTCAAAAACAATTATTCCCCCAATATTTAAAAAGTTGCATGTGCCGATATTTTCCAAGATGGCTGACATTATGACACAAACCGTACATTTAGTAATATATAGCATATGAAGGTGTTGTCGTGTCAAATTATATTTTCTGGATTAAGGAGTTCAATAAAAACTATTTACAAAACTGTCAAGATGAATATAAAAGGTAATGGAAGTTTTATACGTCACTATTTTCCAAGATGCTCAACATATAAAAAGACAAAATCGTTTATTAACTCATGTATACAGCACCTATAGGATGACGATTTTGGGACAAAGTGGATGTTTTTTATTCAAGGATTTAACAGAATATTCTCAAAAACTGTCAGATGAGTCGTGAGTCAGTTATCATGAACTACTTCAATGTGACACCAAAAAAAAGGACACCATGACTACTCTATATGATTCACCTAAAACATATATCTGGAATTGCATGGAATTTTGATATTAGGCCTGTATTATGTTAATAGAAACTATTATTGTGTGTGGTCAGATAAGTTCAAGAGTAAAATGGCCCCGAATTTCGAAACAATGAAAATGGTCAGGGTCATGTGCCACCTATGGTAGTCAATGTTTTGGGGTTTTCGTTCATAGGGGCAATTAAAGCGTAGTTAGGAGGTGCTAAGAGGAATTACTGAGGATTTTGTGATGGCATAATTATTCAAGCATCTGGGTAACACCTCTATTTTATCACTTTGCCACATTAAGTCTGAATGACAGTAGTTTTTAACACTCGTTGGGTACTTGTACTTACAATATTGGGCTATCTTGGAAAAAAGTGGATGCAAATCAAATTATTACAACACTGTATATTCATCTAACAGTTTGAGAATAGTTTTATGAACTCCTTGACCCAGAATAAACACGTCATTTTGACACCAAAATCATCTTCTTAGGTTATATAATAAGGAATATACGGTTTCTTGTGACGAGGTGTCGGCCATATTGAAAAATTAGCAGTGTAATATACAATTCCATGACTCAGACAATTCTGGCAATTGTATATTGAACCTCTTGACCCAGACACAACATACATTCCAACACTAAGTCACTATTGTAGTGCTATTACCTTGAAAATGGCGGGACCTTTGGAAAATGTTGGGTTTATGCAACATTGCCATACGTAAATTGTGGTCACACGTATTTTATTGAACTATACAACCCAATGATCAATTTTGCTATGATTTGAAAATTTATTATTCCGGCCCTGGTTGGTAGAATCTAAGGCCCTTTTCATTGATGCTGCAGAACTATTTAAGTAACAAAGTACCTTTCAATTAAGTACGAGTAGCATATCTATGTATGCCTTGGGACGCTAAATCACAGTACCACATGGGTGTTCCCAAGGACTCCCACAGGCACCCCAGTTGGAGGTCCTGGGACTGCTTCATAAATTACCCACTAAGTCCTAGGATGGCACATGTCAGCACAGTTTAGGGTCCCGGGATGCTACATTTACAGTACACAGGGTCCTAGGACTCTTCGTCATATAGCACAGAGTCTTAGGACGCTTCTGAGAAGACGGTTCACTTTAGCTTTCAGAAAACTCTGTGCCCAGGGGAAACACCAAGTTCCGAATCTGATATAGGTTTCGGATTACACAAGACGTTCAAACAACTGTGTACTTTGACACCTGTATAAAACCCTTGATTCATAGGGGTCATCAGGAGTGAAATGCAAATGCCTATCAATCTTACAAACTAAACTTTGAAGTTATAAAGATCCATGCCAAATGTATTCTTTTATGAAACATTTGCACAATCCTTATACTAGCAGCAAACTATCATTTGTTTTACAGTTTTTCTTCATCTCACCATGGAAGGATAATGTTGAAATGATTATCACTTCATTGCACAAAACCATAAACAGGAGTGGTGAAAAGGTATTCATTTTTTGTAGGCTAAGTGGCAAAAATTTTCACTCACACAAATATAACTAAAATAGAAAATGTGCATCATATTCCGAGTTACAGACCATAATAAATTCCAATAGTATCATCAGGACACGAATCCATCAGAGCTCACTCTAAAGCAAGAAAAGAAGAAAAACATTGAACTAAAATGAGAAAACTGTTGTTATTTGAGTACAAAAGCGAAACTCTAATTTTTGGAGTAATTTTTGCTCTAACATATGTAAAGCGTTTATTACTTTTTGGTTAAAAACTTGTACCTTTTTTTGTCAACGCTTTGTCTTGTAACAAGGTTGTACTACAGTTTCGTTCGAAGATCCATTCGTATGTACGTGATCAAGGTGACCGAAAAAAACGCCTGCAATATTGTATCGATATTTCAGACCAGGTGTAGAAGTTAACTATAGTCCGTCGTAACATCGTAGTCCGGCTACAGCGGTAAGGACAGGGCTCTGGATTCAGTTGATTCGTCACGCAACATTAGAGTAACGCTTATTCCGCTGTCGTATATGAGCCCGCGAATGTGGCTCCCGACGCGACTATATTACTTTAACACCGGGCATAATGCTCAATGCAAGGTGTCGTTTATGGTTTGATACAAATTCATGTGTTGGGGTCACGATAGAGACACTTCCGAAAGAGGAGTACCAAGGCAATCAAGCCAACAAATAACCAGTCGTCGGCTGTTCTGTTCAAACAAGTTTGGACAGGACCAAATGCGCGCAAAGTGCGCGAAAAATTAGCTCAATTTACATTACATTTTGGTAAAAATGTAGGCCAATCTTTGATCGCAATCCTTCACAAATCGAGACGAAAATGCAAATGTTATTCCACTTCAGACTCATTTGCGAAGGGGGGGGGACTTTTCGAAGGGGGGGGGGGGCTGAAGTTGCCTCTGTCGGTACGCCACTGTTAGCGGAATACGACAAAAAAACAAACGTTATGCTTGAATACCTTTGCACAGCCGAGTATTTCGATGCGCATACAAATAGCTTGATTCCAGTCAATCAGGTAATATCCTATGTACCTTGCTGAAACCAAAGAATCGACACAGATTGCAAACTGGAGTGGCTTTGTTAAAGTTTCCGTTGAATACTGGACAAGATGAGGTAAAAAAATGATTACTTTCATAAAAATGCACTTACAGGGGATTATATCGCTACTCACCTAAATGTTAAGGTATAGAAGGAGAAGAGTGATATTGGAAAATCAGACCCACCTTAAAGCCACTGTCAGCGAGTTCTTAAAAAATATAAAACAAATTGAGCCCCTATTTGTCATCAAAAATTCATGTAGTGCTGATGTTGATTTTTTGGAAATTGTTTTAGTAAAGACCCCTGAGTGGCTAAGCACGGCCGAATTTGTCAAAGAAAGTATTGACTTTTATTAGTAAACAAAAATAGTCGTAAATGGCATCTCCAAGACCGCTTTCTGTTTTCACAAAGAATAGTACTATAAGGTTTCAACGATTTTAAAGGTATCCTTAGAATGTAGTAGTGACCAACAAATGTTCATGTCTCAACATATCAATAATTTGAAAAAAATAAAAAAAGTAAAATTTCAAAATTAATATGATTCAATCTAAGGCAAATAGGATCTATAACAAACTATACTTTCCTATATACTAGTCTTCTGCTAGGGTAGTGGAAAGGAGGACATGTTCTGACATCCTTTAAAAAGGGTACATTTTAAAATTGTAATTTTTGGTTCAAAGAATAAACTGTCGGATGTCATTTTTCTGAAAAATACGATGAGGTGTTGGTCATAATATTCAAAATCAAATCAATATTCAACAATACTTCAATAACCATGTTTGAATGCGATCATAACGTTGTTCGGTCATGTAACGGAGGGAATAAACTCTGGCAATTCTAATTTTGCCATAAAGGGATACTGAATTTGTTGATATAGTTAAAACCAGTCGCTCATGTATTTTGAAAGCGTGGCAAGACAGAAAAACTGGTCTGTAGTTAGAGAGTGAAACTTAGGGATTTCTTTTTGTGAATAGAGATTCTTTTATGTTGTTATATAGGCCTCCATTTTGTGATTTGAAAATAGTATTTTATTTATTTTCTCAATTTATTTGAGAAGAAGATTTCTCACGGAAAAATACTTTGTTTATATAAAAGAGAGAAAGGGGAAGACCCCCTAGTTTGTTTTGCTAGGTGCACCTGTTAAATTGCACAATAAGGGAAGTGGGGAATCCCCAAGATCTCAATCTTTATCTCAATCTCAAATGCAAAATATATGTACAAGATAAAAAAAATACAGACAACATGGAAGAGGTGAACAAAAGGCCAACAAAAAGACCTGTAAAACGGACACCTCCTAACGAAAATAAATAAAAGTTACAGGGGAAGACACACGCAACACTTAGACACACATCCTAAACACCCACACACCCCCCCCCCCACCACCACCCAACACCAAGCACCTCCCCCCCCCAGGACCCGCCGCGAGTTGCCAAGGACTACGATCTGTGAAACTGCAAGACAAAGACACGGACAAAAACCATAAATTAGCAAATGTTCAAATCTAAGACGATATTTATCACAATCCCAAAGCTCCGAAAAGAAATTATTCATAATTTTCTTAATTGATTTTTTTTATAATGGTTTCTAAATTGATGTGTTATTTTCATCATTTAATATGTTTGGAAAGGATTCCAAAGATAGGTCCGGACGTTCTAACACTTTTGATGCAAAATCTTGTGTTATTTTTTTAGGTTATAATTATGGTTATGGCATATCTAGAGAAATAATTATCCAAAAAAACATTTGGTAACACATGTAGATGAGGCTTTATGCATGAATAACCCAATTCTAGATTCTACATGTCATAAACATTTAATACTTTGTATAATACAAAACAAGGGTCCAGAGTGGCACCTGTAGTGGTTATTGGATATAATTCTCAAAGAAGTTTTGAAGTTTAAATATTTTGTCCAAGTGGTTTACATTGCGTTACCCAAGGCAAAGTTCACCATCATTTAGGTAAGGTACGATTAAGTGCAATAAAGGGAACGCAAATAGTCTATTACAAAATGTTTCAACTTGTTCATTATGCAATATTTCGAGAACATAACTTTTGATGTAGCATCGATAGGTGTTCCAGTCAGATTTTCAGCGATCAGGACACCTAGCAACTTGGTATGCAACACGTTCAAGAAAATTTGTAACATCTTAAGACAACGTTGTCTTACTAAAACCATTTGTTTTTTGACGTTTACCCATTATCATCTCATTTTGTGTTTACTAGCCATTTATTGACCAACTTATTGGCTTTGAAACCAATTTGTTATTTTTTGAGCCTCACCATTAATAAAATCACATGTTACTACCAAGATTCTATATTGAAATATAAGATCGTTGTGTCATCAGCAAAGGTCATGAAGTCGAGTTCGGAAGAAGTTAATAATAATGTCATTTACATATAACAATAAATAGAAGAGGACCTAATACCGATCCTTGCGGAACTCCACAGATTATATTCTAAAAGAATGCTAAACTTAGAAACTGAGTCAACTTGTTTATGCTTTGAGATTCAAAACATTGTAAGACAGGGAATTCCCCCACAAAGTTCTATATATGGAAAGGATGTGATTCAGGAAGTTGAATGTCTATTTAAAAGACTTGGGAACTTTATGAAATATTGTGTTGATATGAAGGAAAACACTTGGCCAGAAAGATTTGTAGCAGTCGCATCAGGTATACAGTATGGTTATAGTAGCTTATTACAATAATGGTAGATTTGAGCTCCACACAGTGCCAGATTTATTATAGTTTCACTTCCTGTGAGCAGAGTGTGTATTAGTCTAATGTCGTCTTTGAGCCGAAAGTGCTGGGAATCAAATGAGGATTCCAAATTGTGGACAGATAGAAATAGTGGTGATTATCTTGGACTGATTATACTGTGGAATATTAGGTGTCGTCGAGGGAGGGGAGGGAATTATTTAACTGTCGTTTTAAACTCCTGGACAAAAGTTATCTTCTCAGGACTGAGAAGATTCCACTGGAATATACCTGAGGATGTATAAGCGTGGACTTTGCATGCTGTCATTTTTGAAGGTACTTCGCTGTGAGGATCTAGCATCGTGAACCGCAACGCTTCATGTGGATATTACTGGACATTCTTGGGGACAATCCCAAGTATTAACTAATGTGTGAAGTGTTGTAATTTTGTTTTATGTAAGGTTGTTGTGGACATTACCAAATTCTTGAACCCAAATCAATTAAAGATTCATTTTTTTTAAAAACGTTTTTATTAATATAACAATTCAGATCACTGTGCACAAGGCTCATTTATTGTGTTTTGAATTGAAAGGTATTTCGACCTTAGACGTCTACGAGACGTCTAACAGAATTGGGGGCTCGTCCTATGGGAATTGATTGAGATAATTTGAGCCTTATTGTTCAGGAATTTACACATTAAAAGTGTGATTAATATTTGTAAACATTGTATGCCATTTTGCCTACAACATTTGTGTGTAGTAATGTACTCCCATAGTAGTTTGGTCCGTTATATATGTGTGTTGTTAGAGTACAATCACAATGGTGTTTAATCCAGAAGAGTTCATAGGGCAAATAAACTTGGTGAGAAGTTTGATGAGTGAGAAAGCCTGAAGTTAATGAAACTAGCCAAGCATGTAGGACTGGAGGCAAAACATGCCATGGGAAAACAGATCATCAAAAATAGTTTGTTGATTGGAAAAATTGCAGGAAGATGTTTCGGGATAGTCATCTTTGAAATGATGTTCTGGAACAGGGCCACTGGTGATGCCATCAAGTGTGAAAAGAGATTGAAATTCAAAAGAAACTAGAGTTGAAAAAGTTGGATGGAAGGGAAAGAAGAAAAGGAATTGCATTAGAAAAAGAAACATGGCAAATTGAGAAGGAAAAGGAAAAATGAAAATACAAAAAGAATGCAAACAAAAAGAGATGGAATAAAACAGCCAAATGGATATGAAAAAGAAAGAGGTTGAAGCTCAGGTAGAGTTAGAAAATTGAAACAACAGGGAGATCGTCAGACTCTCCAAACCTCTGTTTTGATGCGGAGAAAATATTCGCCTGGTTCAACATTCAGGAACACGAAGAGACATATACTTCTTACACTTTGAAGAAAATTTCCAATACTTGAAATGGACAAGGATCTTGGACCTTGTTGCTACAGTCAGTGTTAATTGAGGATTGGAAGCACCGAAGAAAATATATTTCGGCCATGAGTATTGAAGAGTAGTGATTATGACGCGGTTAAGCAGGCAGTGTTAAAAAGCATATGAATTGGTGCCAGAGGCATATAGGACAAAAATTTAGGTCTTGTCAGAAAAAGATGACCAGACCCACGTTGAATTTGCCCGCGTAAAGGAACAAATGTGTTGATCGCTGGCTCTCTCAAAGAAGTCGGGCAAAATTTTGGTCAATAGGGAGTTGATGTTAGTTGAAGAGTTCAAAACGTGTCTACATCCCGATATCAAAACACATCTGGATGAAAACAAACATTGACAGTTTGCGTGAAGCAGCCGTAAAGGACGACGACTATGCTTTTGACTCACAAAATTAACGCTAATAATAGTGGCCTAGCAAGAAATTTATAGGTATGAACAAGTAAACAATAAGTCAACAAAGCATCTTCATGGTAGCACTCAGGAGGGGAAATCCCAGTCAGGTCCCATGAAAAGGGGGAGTAAAAGAAAGTAATGGTGCTAATCAAACAGCATGGGATGGGACCCAAAATCACAGTTTCACATGCAATCACTGTAGAAGCCAGACATACAAGTCACGGTGTTGGGAGATACGTGGCTATCCACCCAAAATGGAGGGAGACAAAACGTGAAGATCAAAAACAATAGGGTTGTGCAGTTACTTGAGGTCAAAAGTTATTCTTCTGTCAAAAACAAGAAATTCCACAAACGGGAATTGACACAGAAAAAGTAAGGGATGACTTTAAGACTTTGTTGGAGAGGATTGGTTTGTGTCACTTCAGGTGATAGTTTAGACCAAAAACCCATTAGAATCATCCGGGACATGTGGTGGCTGCGCGCAGTCCATGATATTGGAAGAGCACTTCAATTTGATATTGAGAGTTCACAGGAACACTCGTGCATTGAGTCAGGATAGGTATGGATTGTAGTAGTGTCCCTCTACACAAAATGAATTGAAATCAGACTTGGTTTCTGGAACTGTCACAATTGGTGTTAACAAGAAAACTCCCAGTAAAAGGGGTACCCATGTTATTAGGGTGATTTGGCAGGTGGGCAGGTACTCCCGATCCCATTGTTACCAGTGCCCTGTACGTGATAAATTTGAGAGGAAATAGACCATTTTCCAGCATGTGCACGTAACTAGGTCAATTACTAGAAAAGCCTCACAGGCAACCAGTGAGCAGGGTGGTTGATGAGTCCAAATTACTCATACATATAGGAAGAGCGTCGAGGATGACTTGGTCCCAAAATTTAGAGGATACTTTTCTCTCAAAATTAGAGCAATTTGGAGGTCATCTTCCCTCTTAAGGGGAGACTAAATTCCCTATTAGTGAAAATCGCCCCTGAGCACAAACAAAGTGACAAGCTGCTAAACATTGAAAAAACAGCCGTGCTGAGCTATGATAGAGTTAGGGACTGTAAAGGAGAACCTTTAAGCCATGACAATCTGGGGGGGGTGGTAAATGAGCAGCACAACCGACCCAGCACTTAGGAAGTTAATGTGAGAGGGACCTTGACACAAAACGGAAGCCGAGCAAATTCCTGTATGTTTCTACAAGCAAAATGGGGGCCTCATGAAAATGGCGACCACACGAGCCACTCGTAGATGAAGATGGAAGTCGTGCATCCAAATTGTAGTGCCAAACGTATACCATAGGAAGTGATAGGCATTAACCCATGATAGTCCCATTGGCAGGACACTTAGGTGAGAAAAACACATGACAGACACAGGAATTAGAGTCATTTGGGTTGGCTACACTCAGAAAAGACGGGTCTCTGAGTATTGTAAGACTTACCACACATGTCAAATGGTGGGCACGCCCAATCAGAAAAATTCCTACTGCTCCCCTGCAACCAATACCAGAATGTGAGAGCCATTAGTAGTTTAATAATATTGTGTAGGACCACTTCCAAAGACCAAGTCAGGAAATCAGTATTACTGACCATCATGTGTGGCTTCCACAAGATTCCTGAGGCTATACCCTTGAGAAAATATTAGGGCACAGAATATAGTGAAAGCTATAACAAAGTGAAAGCCTACACCTAGTAGGCCTTCCAAAATCAATTCAGTTCTGATCAAGGTCAAATCATGTAGGTTTGTTGTTTCCAACAAGTTATCGACCAGTTGGGAATTCCCAGTACAGTTTTCAGAATACCACCAGAATCCAAGGGGCCCTAGAAAGGTACAACAAAACATTGAAAAACAATGATCAAAACCCTATGTTTGAATTTGAGAGGGATTGGGATGAGGTCTGAGTTCATCTCCTGTTATTTGTTACAGGGGAGGCTGTACAGAGTCATTAGGATTGCAAGTCCATTGAAGTTGGTTTTTGGTCACAAAGCTACGGGGACCATTGATAGCTAGTGAAAGAAAAGTGGGTGTGGGAATGTGAAAATCTGGTGTGTGAATTTGTTGGACTATGTGTCTCAATTCAGACACAGGCTCAAAGAGCCCACAGAAATGCCAACACAAAATCTCTAAAACCGAGCCAGGCCAAAAGTTATGCAACGTGGCTATGACAAAGATTAGCTGCCAGGAACAGAGTATTTATCAAACCAAGGTGACAAAGTCTTGGCACTTTTTCCAATTACAAGGGAATCCTTTGCAAGCCAAATATTCTGGACCATATGAGAGTGAGAAACAAAGTGGGAGACCTGACTATTGTGATCAAAAACACCAGGGTTGTAGACGTAAAAGTCGACATTATGTCACATAAATATGCGCAAAGCGTATAATGAAAGAGACTGATGACAAAAAGCCTGCATGTGTAAAGTCATTGTCATATAGAGTTGGTGGGAGTGGTCAAATGATGACATCACAGAGTCAGAAACTGAACAAGACACACTGTAACCACAGAAATAATGCTTATGGTGTTGTAAAATTGCAAAATTCTGAATACTTGCCAATTTAGACACGAAACTAGGTCATCTCCCAGAAAGGTCAACCACGTTTAATTGAAAGAGTTAAGTATGAGTGGGAAAACTTTCTGATGTTTCCAGTTGGACACAGTCATAACCCATGGACATTGATTGTAGGCACTCCGCCACATATAACGCAACATCCTATAGGTGAAATCCAATCAAGCTGCAACAATCAGACATGAGGTGAAATACATGTAAGACCATGGAAATAGTAGAGCAAAGCAATAGTGAATGGAGTTCCCAATGTATTCTGGTTCCCAAACCTGATGGTTCATTCGTTTTGTCACAGATTATCGAAAGTCAACATCTGTTCCAAAAACCGACTCATATCCGATTCCATGGATTGATGTGATTGCATAGATAGAGTTGGAAATGCCAAATTTGTTCGAAATTTGATTTGTTGAAGGGGGGTATTGGCAAGTTCCCATCACTGACCGTGGCAACGAAATTTCAGCCTTTTGTAACGCCCAGATGGCCTTATACCAATTACAAAAGAAGAATGGCATTGGTCTCAAAAATTCTGCCGAAACATTCCAAAGATTAGTGGACAGAGTAGTAGAGTCGCAGACATAGAAAATTGTGAAGCCTATGTAGATGATCTCCTGTGTACAGTGAGACATGGGAGGAACACATGAGACAAGCTCCATCAATTCTTTGAGAATTATATCAGGGCAGTTTGACGTGAATATGGGCTAGTGGAAAAGTTTGAATTCTGCCATGCAAATTCAATACTTATTGCATGTGTAGGACAAGGGCCAATGCGATTCACACCCCTGCAAAAAGTTGAAGCAATGAGAAATTCCCCACGCCACAGAGCAAGAGAGATCTCATGATCAGGTATGGTCGGGTATTACCGAAAATACTGTCCAAATTTCTCAGAAATTGCGTGTCCTTTGACCAACCTTGAAGAAAACACGCAAATTGTCTGGTCAGAGGCATGCCAAAAAGCGGTTGAGAAAATTCAAGTCAGTTGAGGAATGCGCCAGTTTTGATCGCAGATTCAGAAACAATTCCAAGTTGGCAGTTGATCCAGTGATGTAGGCTTGTGGAGTTCCATGCAAGCAGATGAAAATGATGTGATTCATCCTGTAGTTATTACTCAAAGATGTGTGACAAAACATCAGAAAACAACTACTCAAACAATTGAGAAAGAATGTCTTACATTGCTGTTGTCATTGCAAAATGTTGAAGTGTACTTGAGTACAACAGTGCACCCAGTTCTAGTGTACACGGATCACAATCCGTTGACTTTCATCCACAAGATGAAAAACAGAAATCAGAGACTTGTCAGGTGGAGTTTAACTCTACAAGAATACAATCTGGACATAAGACATATCAAAGGAAAAGAAAATGTCTTGGCAGATGCCTTGTCTAGAGCTGCCTAAATTTTGTTCAGAAATTTAGTATTACAACTTTATGTAATATAGACTGAAGGCAGCAATGCAAGAACATTATAATAAAGTGTAAAATTTGAACTGTGTAAACTGTATGTAAAATTAACCACACAATGGTTAAAGGTATAAAGCCAGATTTTGGAAAATTTTAATTTCATTCAAATTTTCTTTTTAAGGGGGAGGATGTTATATAGCCTCCATTTTGTGATTGAAAATATTATTTTATTTTATTTTCTCAATTTTATTTGAGAAGAGATTTCTCACGGAAAAATACTTTGTTTACTATAAAAGAGAGACAGGGGAATACCCCTAGTTTGTTTTGCTAGGTGCACCTGTTAAATTGCACAATAAGGGAAGTGGGGAATTCCCCAAGAATGCTAAACTTAGAAACTGAGTCAACTTGTTTATGCTTTGAGATCAAAACATTGTAAGATCAGGGAATTTCCCCACAAAGTTATATATGAAGACCTGAGCGCAAAAAGTACTTAACTCCACATTTGGCCAAATTGAGTTATCACTGGTTTTGAGTTCCTTAGGGGGTCATGAAATATAGTAATTATGTTTTTTTGTTTCAAAACAAAATGTTAAATACTTTTAGGGGGAAGGCTTTTTTGGCAATAACACCAATTTGAGGTCAAAAAGTACTTAAGTCCACCCATAGCAACAGTGATATACATAGCAACGTACAACTCAATGGTGATAATATAATGAGTTAAGGATGTCAAGATAAAAATACGGTGATTTAAAAAAAATGTACAACAAATTTACTGTTTGTTGTTATTTTGGTCACTCTTAAGGAATCTTTGACAATCTTTGACGTTTTTAGCAATAAAACAATGCATTACTCCATTTGAGCGCAAAAAGAACTTAAGTCCAAAAATCAATTTATTGAATTATTTCGTAATCAATTGCTGGCATCACACTTCCCGGGTTATAGTCACCCATGTAAAGAGGGTTAGAGATCGTTGAGCCCACTTTTCTAGGAATTTTAAGAAATATGGGATGTTTTTAGCCATCAAAACTGTTTATTACTCCAATATGAGCGCAAAAAGTACTTAAGTCCAAAATCGATATATTGATTTATCTTGTAATCATATTGCCCGCAGCACATTTTTTCTCCAAATATCATCCCAAGTTATGTTTCCTATAACCATCCTAAATTTAAATTGTCTATCTCTTTCCGTTAAATTACTACAATATTTTAAAAGTTTTGAAGGACTGTAACTCAAAACATCAAATATGGACTTAAGTACTTCTTGCGCTCAGATCTTCATATGGAAAGTGATGTGATTCAGAAGTTGTAATGTCTATTTTAAGACTTGGGAACTTATGAAATATTGTGTTTATATGAAGGAAAACTTGGCCAGAAGATTTTCAGCAGTCGCAATCAGCTATACAGTATGGTTATAGCTAGTTTTATCTACAACAATGGTAGATTTCAGCTCCACACAGTGCCAGGATTTATTATATTTTCAATTCCATGTGAACAGAGTGCTGTAATTATTCTACTGTCGTCTTTGAAGCCGAAAGTGCTGGGAATCAAAATAGGATTCCAAATTGTGGACAGATAGAAATCGTGGTGATTATCTTAGACTGATATACTGTGGAATATTAGTGTCGTCGAGGGAATTATTTAACCTTGTCGTCTTGAACTGCTGGACAAAAGTTATCTTCAGGACTGAGAAGATTCCAATGGAATATTACCTGAGGATTTATATGCGTGACTTTGCATGCTGTCATTTTTGAAGTCTTCGCTGTGAGGACATATGTGGATATTACTGGACATTCTTGGGGACAATAAGTATTAACTAATTGTGTGTCATTGTGTAATTTTGTTTATGTAATGTTGTTTGGACATACCAAATTCTTGAACCAAATCAATTAAAGATCATTAAAACTGTTTTATTATATAAAATTCAGATCACTTGTGCACACGGCTCATTTATTTGTGTTTGAAAGGTATTTCTGACCTTAGACGTCTACGAGACGTCATAACAATGTATATAAGTTGTGTATAATTTATATCGTTTCATCAATAACAATTGGTTTCATATATATACATACTATTGGTTAGTTTTTAGGATCAGAAATGATTTCACCCTGGTTATCTTTGGATTGAGTTTGGATGTTACTCTTATTAGTACTTCCTATGATACTGTAGATTATTTTCCACGTTTTTTTTTGTGGGTTTTGTTTCACTGATTCAAATTTCTTTTCACAAAATTTCCTTTTTGCTATTTATTTTTAAGCTTACATCACACGGTTCTGTATCATACAGTTTTAGTATTGATACTCGTAAGTATACGTTTAGTTATCCACGGAGATTTGGGCTCTTTTTTTATTGTTACGCTTACATTTTTTCATCGGTATACACTCGTCGTAGATGTCATTGAATATTATTAAAAATATACCTATCATTTAACATCTTGGTTATCCAACTTTGCATACTAGTCTATACGAGGCAATTTTTGTTTCAGATTGTCTATATTACAAGTATTACAGGGCGTCTCAGAAAGAACGTTACCCTCCAGAAACATCACTTTTTGCTTACTTAATCAATTCATATCTTTGGTTTAGCTTTATATTATGAAAATATGTACCTTTTTGAACATATGGTGAAAACAAGAAAGAAAACGGTGAACAAATAATTAAAGAATGACTATTTCCCTAATAATGATGCAAATCTACTTTGTCCACGGCTAGCATTAGCAGAAGAAACCATGGATGCAAATATCCCCAACATAAACATGCTTAAGACCCTCCTAGCCAATAATGCTCTCAAATTCCAAGGCCCATTGCTGGTTCTAGAGTTTATTGTTCAGTTCTCTACGCACTGTAGCATTATTTGCGGCTGATTGTCTTTGCACCTTTTTAGAATCTTGCCATGCTCAAGATTTTTTCTCTGTTCCCCTTGATTGCCATCTTACTGGAAACCCTACTTTGAGGAAAAATCGTTTACCCCTTTCACGATGAACGATGGTCCTTTAACCCAAGAGCAGTTCAGTAGAATATGCCATTGCAGGAGTCATGCCCCAATGCCATTATTTGAAAAGTGCGTTTTAACCAAATTCATATTTGCATTATGATGGGAGACAGGCTAGGGAATTTAGGTCACTTCATGCTGAAGAACAAAATAATTAAGTGCAAGTTTCAGGTACTTTTTAAGCATTACATGTGAACAAATTAATTAAATCTGAGGACTTACGTGTGCTGAAATTACCCATAAGAATTACAGCGTACATGTTTTTTCTGCTATTGCTAGCCGTGGACAAAGTAGTATTGCTAGCAGTGGACAAAGTAGTATTGCATCAGTTTTAGGGAAATAGTCATTGTTTGATTAGTTTATCATTTTCGTTCTTGTTTTCACCATATGTTCAAAAAGTACATATTCTCATAATAAAAGCTAAAACAAGGATAAGAATTGGATAAGAAAGCATAAAGTACCGTTTCAGGAGGGTAACGTTTCTTTCTGAGACACCCTGTACCCCTGATTCCGTTTGTAATTATTCTTATTAACGGGTCCTTTTTTGCTCACTGCATAATTTGATATCAAAGTCGTTGGTAAATGATCACTAATGCCTGTAATAATAACTTCAGAATTTACCTCAAAATGATTATTTGTAATAATATGGTCAATTATTGTTGCACTGTGTTCGGTAATTCTCACTGGTTTGTAATTTTTTGCTATAAAGTAATGTGAATGTGCTTTGGCCTATGTGAATCATCTTTCAGTAAATCTATGTTGAAATCTCCCAATAGATAACAATCTTTCCTTTCACTCGTTATTTTATCGAATATTGGACCCATGTCTTCTACAAATTTATTAAAGGTGCAATGAGAGATTTCAAATATCAGGTACCCCTAAAAATCGAAAGTACTGATTTTTGGCCTGATGTAAAGCTTTCCATCAAAAATATCCCCATCTCAAAGGATTAAGCTGAGAAATGTTGCTTTGGTACAAAAATTGTGAAATTTCTAATTTCGTATTGGAGCAAATACAAAATTCAGCCAATGTTTTATATTGAAATATAAGCAAATCAAAATCACCCTAATACAAGGTAAGAAATCTATTGATTGTCTAATCTATATGAAATTACTATTATGACACCACATTTGGGTGCCTCAAAATCTCTTGTTGCACCTTTAACAGCAGTATGTGAACTGTATGTCAATTTGTAATTGATTGAATTTAAAATATAAATACTGTGACCGACTCCTGAATATTATATTTTTTGGTTGTATGTTAAATTTAATCATATAAATTATGAGTGTGGAAAATTTGAAAATATTATAAAACTAGTGCTTTGCAACGAGCATGACTTATCTGATTGACCTAGTTCTAATCGGACTAGTGTGTGGGAACTTCATGAGAAAGAACATGTTTTATGTTCGCAATCAAAGAACATTAGGAGCACAGTGTCTTATCTTCTTCATTCTAAGTACTGTACAGAGGTTCTTTGTTTACCTTTAGGAAGCAAGATTTTACACATGTCAATGAACAATAAATTTTGTATAATTGCTGTGTCAAAACACATCCGGTGTAGGATGTGGATTTCCTCCGAACATGTTTCAGCGAAACTAAGAGGATTGCAACATTTTCAACTTGTCTTTGCATGTTTGTTGCATCATGGGAAATTGGCTAAGGACAAATCCTGTTGCAAGTCATTTTTCCTTCCCAGTTGACAAGCGATTTTACTGAGTGTAGACCTCTCAAAAGTTGGAGAACTTGTATTTTATAACTAAAATCTTACGTTCTTTACTAAAATTCTGGAAAGTAACTAGAATTCGGTGCCAGAATACCAGCAGGATTTTGTCTATGCCAATAGCAACTCTAAAAAGAGTTCACCTTTAATGCACTGAGTACCTGCATGAACTGTTGTTATACCAAGCTGCAGTTATACTTCCAATATTTCTTCAGGTCTACAAGTTTAATTACAAATTAATCGGCCGGTATAGCGAAAAAGGACATTTTGCAATAACGAGAAACTACTGAACTGTACCAGCAAGAAGTGTGTCGCCGAAATTTATGTGGACCTGATTCTACAGACGCGCACCCAACAAGAACTTTAAACTTTTTAATTCATGAGATGTTGTGTGTTAATTTCAATTGCAAATAGGCGAGATATTTCGAGATTGATGATCAGATCAGATTTCAATTATATAATTCGAATTTACATTTTGGTCAAGTCAATCTTCTTCCAAATTGTCATCGTAATATTTTGTTTTATGAAGCACGGGAGGTTGTTTTTCTGACCTTGGGTACGTCCCGTAACAATACACACACCGCCCTTTTGTCTATCTACTCTGTTTGCATCCCAAGGCATATCCATCTATATTTACGTATAGCTGAAGGTACGAACCTCTCCCATGTACGTACTGACCCTAGTATAGTCCCACCTGTTTTTAACCTGAAATTTTGCTTGAATTTAGGGGGTGGGATTATAATGGGATCTCCACCCTAACATGAAACACGCAAGCATCAACATTTCAGTCTTTCATAGGTAAACTTATTCCAGATATTTCCAAGTGTCAAATGAGATGTGTGATCAACAAAGACCTGTAAATGAACTGATGCATTAACCTAATTAATTTTGTAAAGAAAATCACAAGCAAGGTAGTACGTAATCTCCAAACCAAGATTATAAAAAGGCATATAATCTATTGCTTTCCAGCACACAACTTAGGGTGGGATTATAATAGGATGTTCTACTATTTTAAGTTAGATTCTTTTAACTGGGGTGGATTATAATGGACATGGGGACTATCCTCGAGTCCATACGTAGTATGGCAAATGACTGTAGCATCATCCGCAGGCTATATACAAGAACTTAGGTGGCTCAATGATGATTAATGGTTATGTATGTCCACCCTAGGTTCAATTGCACAAAAAGCAGGGGAACTACAGGACAATCGCTGTAGTATTCTTTAGGTGGGTTTCACAAAGGTCGATAAACTTCTTTAATTTTTCTCGAAGTTATTTTTTTCTTAATACTTATATTACTCTTCTTACATTTTATATTAGTAAAAAAAATGAGTGATCATTCCCTCTATAGTTGCTGTTTCATCAGGCGTTAAAATAATGGCAGTTTGACATAATTTTTATCTCTATTTAAAATTAATATACGATGGAATAACTTTTGACAGTCAGATTGAGTGCACTGAACGGGGAGGGGTCAATATTGGAATGACGGTTAATGGTGAGTTATAAATCAGAACGTTCTTCTAATTTCCTTGAGTATTTATTAATGCATATTTACTAAACACTAATATCAACTATGTACGTCTTAAAGCAATATTATCACATTTTTTTAAGAGCGCCCCAATTTTTAAAATTTGAGATTTTTTGATCACGGTTGCATTGGTAACTGGCTAGTAAACCATACCTGTGAATGGGTTTAAGCTCGAAAAATGTCTGTGTCTCACAAATGAAGGAATTTTGTAATTAGAATAATTATTAGCGGGATCCCCGATTACTAATTCATCAGCTGCTGGAAACGTCCTTTTATGTGAAATAGCGGGAAATAGCGCCAGTACGTGTCTACGCTCATCCATTATTTGTTTTAATTGGTTCGCAAATCAAGTTAGAGGTTATTTTCTCGAGGTGGCACTAGTTTCACAATGGACGGACATAAAAGTAACAGTTTCAGCGCGCCGTTAAGTCCCAATCTTCCAAATTCCTTAATAACAATGATATGATAAATACGCATTTTTTAGTAGCATTCTCGTCGCAGGTAGTTTCCTAGACAATCACCACCGTAACTGGTGTCAAATATCAAATTTTGAAAATTGGGGCGCCCGCTCTTAAAAACTGTGCCATTATTGCTTTACCATAACATGTTATTTAAATAATTATTTTTGTCAATGAAGTATATCTCTGTGTTTTGATGCAATATTGTAATTACCCACACTATGGAGGTTTAAGTTCAGTTACTCACTAATACAGGCCTAGCCATCATCCTTGGTCCATGCGGGTGAATTGCATATCATCTGCCCTGCTGTGCTATGGGATTCGCGTTGGATATACAAGGAATCGTGTCAAGGCTTGCCTGTTTCTTATGTTCTTTCTACTTTAATTGGTCACTACGCACTAGCTACAGTGTTAAGGATGTACCTTGTAAATCCTGGAAATTTAGAATGTAACACTAGCGATTAGAGGGTATTGAATTTGGAAAAAAATGTGGCTTATGGTCATGATTGACCAATTGAAAGACTCACATTCCCTCGCATCACAAACTGCAGCAATGAATGACCATAAATTTCTGAGATCGAAGAGCACCATCCCTAGCGAAGTACTCAATGTTATCTTGGTAATATTGTATGTATTATTTATTTACTAGGTGGTCCCGGGTTTCGCGATCACCTGGCTTGAATGACCCTTGGCTTTTGCGGTTCCTTTGACTTTAATGACCCCATACACCAAATGAATGTTTGCCCCATTTAACCTCCTTGCCTTTGAATGACCCCTAATGACCTTGTCGTGACCTTTGAAATGTTCGGCATCAACAATCGAACCTACCTCCAAGTTTCATGTCCATATGCCAATGTTTACCCATTTGACCCCTTTACAAAGGTTAAAATTAATAATTCTATTACTTCCTATAGTGAAAATATGAAAAACACCCCAAAATACAACCACTCAAGTCCAAAATACATCAGTATAAGACACAAGTCACAATCAGACATTCACTATAAAAACAAGAAACAACAATACTAAAAAGCATCGGAAAACACGACTAAGTTTAATCTCAAAACATTAATGCACGAAAATATAATTAAAAAATGATTTAAATGCTTTAAGATGACGTTGATTGCAGCTGATCCAAACCAGGGTCCAAGATACTGGAAGGTACGTTTGCCAGGGTTGATATTGGGATCGGCTGAAACAGAGGCGCTCCATGTGTTTTTGAACGTGTACCAAGAGAAGAGATGGCACAGTGAAGCGGTCAGAAAGATACTCAGGAGCCAAGATTGTCGGCACCTAAAAACTGCAGACATTCTATGAACATTCCATAAAGGGAATATAAAATTCATGAATGCTGTGTTCTTGGATGAGCACCCAAGATCATTCTTGACAAGGCGATGTGGGAAGCCCTTTTATCTACTCGATTTGCGTTGAAACGTTCGTCCCCATGGAGTTTTGGACCTATAAGTCGACGAGGGTCAACCTAGCTCTACCGGGAGGAAAATGAAAGAATTCAAATGCAAGTGTCACACCGAATTATCTTGGAGAACACTCCGGTCATTTAACTCCACTCATCATGCACATAAATACAATTTCATCATGTATGGAAACGCACTATAGTGTATTTCGGCCTTAACATGCTCACAATAACAGGGTTGACAGAAGTCCCTGCGCCTCGTTGGATTTTCACCTCCGCAAGAATTGTACAGGGTCACATATCAAATGAATCGGAGTATTAGTCTATATTTGAAGACTACTGGAGCAGCCTTGACCACAAACATCAAAGACTAAGTAGTCTAACAAAAGCATAATCATAGCACTATATTGGGTAGAGTTAAAGGAAATAGTCTGATTCTGAATATTTGGAAAATTTGGTCTGGATGGAAAGCTTAAGTAACGGAGATTACATATCAATCAAAAATAAGTTACAAATTTGGCCACATTTGTTTAGATTTTGCCCTTTTAATTTACGACCCAATAGCTACTCGAAAACGATTACGACAAATTCCACATCGCAGGAAAGATGGTGAACGTCACCAAGTGTGACATCCAGAAATTTACGTCGTTGTGACCACATATCGCAGAGTGTTGCCACTTAATAATAATTAAAAACAACGAAATGAAACAAAATTTCATTCTGTAATATGTCTAATCTAATGTTGATGACTTTCATTAATCCTCACTAGTACCCCCCCCAAGTGTCTCAGCAATAACAAATCGAGTCAACAGATGTTTTGGTCATCATTTGACGTCAAGAGGAGAGCAAAATTGGTGCTTTTGATCATACACGCGTGGCGAAAAATCCGCCCGTTTTCTTCGTATGTCAAAAAAGCAAAAATTAAAATGCCTCTATTTTGTTAATTTTAAATCAAATTGTATTATTTTATCGGGAATTCGTGATGTATGTACATATATTTTATGAATGTAAGTCAAACTGAGCTTGACAAAAATCTTGACATATTTCCTTTAAAGCATCAAACGCTTAAGGACTTGGAAATCTTTTTCTTGTAGAAATAAATTCTCGAGAGATGAATATTGATGAGAACCGGCGAAAGTTAAGTTCAAACCAAAAGTTTTGAGCATGTAGTGTAATATCAGCATCAGTGTGTATAACAGAATTTCAACAGGTTTCTTTGGACGAAGTTTATGAATTGGAGGAAAAAATTTTGTATTGTGCCACCACCCTATGAATTCGGCAGCCTCAACGGAATACACTGCATGTTGAAGGGTGTGGTGGCAGAATACTGAATTCATCCCGAATTGGATAGGCAGGAACTAAATAAGGTCCCATATCGACATTTGAGGTCAGAGCTCCCGGGACTCCAACTTCAAATTTGTCTTTGACCAAATTCTTACGGCTTAGTGTAAAACGCGAAAGCGCTAGTGAATTCGGAAGCCTTAACGGAATAAAGTGCAGCATCACATGCAGTTTATTCCGTTGCCGAATTCACTAGCGCTTTCGCGTTTTACACTAAGCCATTCTTACCGTTTCCCCGTCCTGTCCAATCGTCACATACTGCCAAGATTGCGAGTTGTTGCTGTACTGAACTTTGTATTTTTTCACCCAATGCTTGGCAATGGCTTGCGCTCTTCGTCCTTGGGTGATTATTCCGTTTATCCATCGATGAGTCTCCAAATCGACTTGAATCCAAGCGTTGGTTTTGTTTTAGCAATCCATCCATTATCATTGAAATTTAAGCGACCGATGTGTGGAGGCAGCATGAGAATGCGACTAGACGCTGTGATTTGATTATTAGTATGCTTCCATCTTCCAAACCAAGTTCGCAAACAAACAAACTACAGTACCAATGTTAACACCATAATGATAGTTAACCACAAACACGTAACGCAATGATTGCTATTGGCCAGTTATAGGTTATTATGTATTAAGTTAACCACAAAAAGGTTAAGCAATGATTGCTATTGACAGTATAGTAAGACACTATCAGTGATTCAATAGGAAGAGTCAAAATATTTGAAATTTGCAGAAATACCTTAAACGTGAATTATAAGTCTGTAGAATTCTCTTAAGTTACTTTTCTCAACTGAAGAATTGCCAGAAAAGGAAGAAAACAGCTGTGTTCACAGATATTAATCTCCATTCAATTACGTGTTGTAGTAAGTATCCGAACGGACAGTAATGACTAAAATATCTGATTTTGCCCTTATTAGGTGGCTTCTGGTCTTATCATTTGCAGGGCATGTTAGGATACCTGTACTTGTTATAGACATGCAAAAATCTGATTTTTTATGATTTTTTCGATTTTCTGATTTAGCAAATCATTGATAGTGCCTGTCATCTAATCAAGATGAGTGGCTATTTGGGGTGGATTCTTGCAAACCATGTTTTTTCGCAAAGTACATCATAAAATTATCACAAAATAATGTTGGCATTTTTTCGGCCGCCAATATACTGAAATGTCCGACTTTCGTAATTCAGTTTGCCTTTATCTCGACCTCTGAAGCTCGTATATAGGAGCATAATTCTGGTGTCAATACCCATGTTTTAGGGGTCAATAAATTTATATTTGATTTGATGTTTGTTTAATGAATTTATGTCTTTATCCACTCTAAAATCCAAGATGGTCGCCAAATTGGCCACCAATACATATAAGTTGTTATTTCTTAGCTTCAAAAGCAGGTATGGCCCCCTGCGGGTTCGGGGTTTAGAATAATCCCGCTGTATCCTGCATGTCGTAAAAGGCGACTAAAAGGGAATCATGCGGGTTCGGGGAGAATAGACCCGCTCGTAGTTATGAGGAATTTGTATTATGATAAGATTAGACTTTATTTAATGTATTTAAAAGATTGTAATATTATAAGGTGTTCCATTGTATGATTGTATATTGTAGGATGTACTTGAAAGTGTTAAAATTACAATGTGCTATTTAGTATAACCTGTATAAGTAGCTTAAAATCAGTATCAGTTTGAGTATAATGCTCAAGTGAATTACTAAGTTAAACTTTTTCAAATATATATGAGACCATCTATTAACTGGATTTGCCCTTTTGCTTGATACATGGATGGGTGATGAACTTTGTCATCAGTGTATGATGTGTATAATTATAATTATGCATTTATCAGTATATCTTTTGAAGCTGTGTTTTTTTTTTTGCAATCAAATGGTTTATCTTGTTTGCTGCATGGATGGGTGATGATCTGGTTCATCAGTGTATGATGTGTATCTTTTTATAATTGTTGTAATTTGAATTTATTATAATGAAGTTTTAATATTGTGTCGTATATTGATATATAATGTTTATTATTATGCATCTGTGGTGCAATACCACAGTGCGATTAGCGCGTACCGCCCAACACTGCACAATACGCAAAAATATTGGGCATTCGGTCATGCAACTCGTCAAGCAAATACTCTATTATTATTATTTTGAACCCATTTTAAAATTATTTTTGTCAAGTCAGCTTCTTCTTGCATAATAATAATAATATTTGATGGCTTTTTTCGGCTGATAACAGAAAATATCGCCCTCGCCAAGAAAATATCAGGCTCGTCTTCGACTCGCCCGATATTTGATCTAGGCTCGGGCGATATTTTCTGTTATCAACCTCATCCATCCAATATTCTATAAATATTTTGATCTTAATGACACGATATGACACAATTGTGTTGAGTTGTCGTTAAATTTTAATACTCACTCACTCACTCACTCACTCACTCAAAAACAGGTAAGAAGACAATTCTTAGTAAAGGGGTTCGCACTCTATTAAAAAAATTACCCAGATGCCCGGCAGAGATGAAGCCATATAAATTTTGTGTACATAAAATATCATGATCTGGTCCGTTTGTGCTCATATTTATAATATAGTATAGCCTGGGAGCTAGCAGACATTTGTAACATCTCAAGTACAAAATGTTTGAGTGATTAAATATGTTGACAGCCTGACAGGAACCCCTGAAACATGATTCTTAAGTGCTGCAAATGGTGCCTTAAGAAGAAGGGGCCAAGGCAAAGATTGTACAGGGGTCAAATTTTGACCCAGTCATGTTGAAAAGTACACACGTTATGTGTCTAACCATAAGGATTCAGAAAAGGTATAGTTTATAATATGCGCATCCTAAAGTTTCAGAGTTATAGGCTAAAACAGCCAAATCAATAAAAAAAGGTCAATTTCAGTTGTGCACTATTCAGAATAGTGTTTGTAGAGCCACAGACAGTGGAAATCTCTTGGTCTGCCCACTGTTGGAGCAACCATGCAGAGAAAGGACCTTGACGAATTCAACAAAACAGCCAGACGTTGTACTCGTCTCTGGCTAGAGCATATTTGAGAACTACTGTATTTGGGTTCAATAAGAGGAAAAATAAGCTTGTAAACCGCAAGTAAGGCCAAGAAAAAAAAAACAAGTTTGTCTCAGAAGACCGCGCGCATTAGGTTTAAAATTGCTTTTTAACCGCAATTTTTTTAGGTTTTACTAACTTTAAATTTTTTTGTAAAAAACTTCAGAAAAAAAATGAAAATTTGGCCGTGAAGCGGCCGAAAAATTGAATAAAGTGGGCCAAAATGCATTAAAAAAAAGAAAAACCGCATTTCGCATTAGCATTTTTCTAAAAAAAAAACACGCATTTCGCATTAGCATTTTTCACATTTCTTCTGAGACAAACTTTTTTTTTTTGGCCTAAGGCCCCTTTTCTTAGGTTACCGGCGTTATCCTAGGTTTAGGTTTGTTATTTGGGGTTTGCCCTTGTAAAAAGCAGATAACGTGCCTTATCTAGGGTTTACATCTTTATAAGGGGGTTTACGTTTATTATCTAGGGTGTAGGGTTTGAAACCCTAATCCTGTGTTTACAGCCTTATCTGGGGGGTTTACGTTTGTTATCTGGGGTTTAGATCTACTATCCCTAGATAAGGAGCCTTATCTTGGGTTAACAAAGTGAAACCCCCAGATAAGAATCGTAAACCCAAGATAAGGTTTTGTTATCTTAGTTTTACGCTCGTTATCTAGGGATAAGGCGAAATGACACACTTAAGCGTCCACATATGTTGCACATGTAGGCAGCGAACAATGTTGACTGCACGGAATTCTGCATTTGTGAAGCCAACCCTGAAAAGTGCAACAACAACATCGTACAAGTAACACGCGACTGAGGCCATCTTTGATTTATAGTGAATGAAGATATCACACCATGAAACCAACATCAAATATTAATTCCTTGACCGTGAAAACATGGGTATAGACACCAGATTTATGTCTCTATGAGCTTCAAAGACCGAGAAATATGCAAAAGTAATTGGGAGTAATCATCATCATCTCATGTGATGCAAGGTAAAAGTCGCATTTGCTTCACTGCACAAAACATAATAGACTATACCCTTAGAAATCAGCCCTTTCTACCTGCCACAAAATAGCGACCGCTAATCTCATTAACATTTACAGTCCCATCACCATTAAGTACAATAGATTTATAATTCGAATTTATAAATGCGCCTCTTAGGCCATGGGCGCAGCCATTGCAAGACCTCCAGTGAGAAACACCCGGATGATACATCACTACGCACACTAATGAATGGGACTTTGCAAACAAATTCCATGATTTTAATATAAACAATTTGGTACAAAAATATTCGATACCGCTGACAAATCCCTTCCTTTGATATAAGGTGAAGAACGAATTTCAAAAATTTTACGTCAGAGTAGAAAAAGTTATCGAGAGTATGCTTAATATATCCACAAACTTGGTAAAAAACACAAAATTTGCTATGAAAGATTGATCACCGTTACCAGTTTCCTCATTGCAATGTACTGAAGAACACCTACTGGGCTAAAGGTCGCCTTCCAGACATCCTGTCTACACTCCTCTAATGGCGGCACCCTGGGGTCTTTTAGACGAATTTACAAATTCGAATTTATCCTAAATTGGTACCTTACTGATCACTATAAATCGCTTTTTACTATCCTTTCAGGTTTCACATCGTAATACAAGTCCCATTGGTTCCTGTACAAAATGGGCTAGATGAAAACGTCTTTTTCTCCTCAATGAACATCTCATATCTTAAAGCTAACATTCTGCTTGCCCATCATTGTATCTCTACCCGATCAATCATAAAATTAGGGTAGATATCCCCATTTTTGAGCTACTGGAACGTGAAGACTTGCATGCACCATGGACCCTGAGGTCAGGACACTTTTTAGTCAGGTGTGCCCTGTAGAATACGGTTAAAATTGGTATGTCAATCAAACAGTATCAATGACAACTTTTTTTGGATATTCCTAAAGATTTTTATACTTATCTTATTAGCAACCCATGATTTTCACCCCAGATCTCTCCATTTCCTCGAGAAATCAGGTACCCTAGAAACCGTCCACAAAACACACCATCATTTGTTGCAGCGGGAGCTGGACTTACCTCTCTTTCTCATGTTTTTACCGGTGGTATCGTTCATTGATATATTGTGTCGAGTTTAAAAATCGGGCGTATTAAGGAATGTGACCGATATCGAACGATACGAGTGAACTTTGAACTTAATTTCTGACACAGCTGGGCATGGCGCTCTCACTTCTTTCTTGCTTATTAGGCAGCAGCTAAATCTTATGTTGCAAGCGTTGGAGCCAACTCAATTGTTGATTGGTTGGGTTTTGATAAATCTGTGCCACCATGGACGAAGTAGGGCACCATTGAAATGTGTCCGCAGTCTATGATGGAGAGCCAAATTGGCAGGCTGGCGATGGCCGGCCTTCCCCCCATCGGTGCATATTGCTATTGCAAAGCGACGCTCCTGTGCGAATCCGGTTAAGGTGACCCATTCCTTCCGTGGAGATGCCTGCCCAGGTGGTTGTTTCTGTTTTAGTCTGTAATAGAGAGGTGGATCTGGTCTGGTGTATCTATCCAGGCAGTAATTCCATGTCTGTAAATGTGAAAGGGGAGCTGGGTTGTTTCGCAGCGTGAGTCGGCAGAAAGGTCGGGGAAAGCGCAGTCTCTGTCTACCGATTGGTGTTATTCTTTTACAGTGTTATGCAGCAATTGCTTGTTGTCCAGCAGGGCTTTTTTTTCACTAGTTTATGCGTGTGGTGTTCTCTCCGAAGTACTGCAGTGCAATGCCTGAAAGCCCTGGTAGGAATTCAGATGAAGTAGGACGGAGGCAGCCAGTGATGGTTTTCAAGGTCTCGTTTTTACTGTGTCCAGCTCTTTGTGTCAGAGCTGTTGCCCATGCTGGGGCGGCAATCAGCAGTGCTGTAACCATAGCCAAGGCGTGGTGTCGGTAGGGTCGTTTGGGCCTGGCACCCCCTGAGGCTCCAGCAAGTCGGCACAGGATGTTATTCCTCGAAGATACCTTGGCGCATCCGGACTCGAGGTGCTGCCGGTAAGTATCTGCCGTCAAGCTTTCACTCCCAAGTAGGTTGGGGTAGAATGTATGTCGGAGGCCCTCCATTGAGGTTGATTTGAAGCTGGCGATGAGCCTCTTTTGTGTTGAGGTGGAAGGCATGTAGCGGTGGTCTTGGCTTCCTTAGCTTCAGTCTCAGTTTCTTGAATATGCTGCAAGTAAATGGCCCATGTTGTAGTAAGTGTCTTTCTACTTTCTGCCCAGTTGCTTGTCCCGAGTGGAGGAGGGCAGAATCGTCGGCGTAGCCATATTGTCTAGATGTTGTTTGAGGTACCATCGCTGATTACAAGTTTAACAGCATCGGAGCCCGTACAGATCCTTGTGGTACTCCGTTACCACAGACGACGCAGACGACTTCTCTGCCATCACTGGTCTTGAGAAAAAGCTACGGTTTGGCCAGCATTTAGCATAGGAATTGTCAAGGTGACGATCCGGGATGGTCCTGAAAGCTTGAAGGGTCAGGGCCCTGTGCCCCACGTGTCGTATGCTGGCAGTAAGGTCCCACCACGATGACGCCTGCCTTAGGGCGCTTTTCAAAGCTTTCCTCAATATTTGTGAGTTTTACAATCTGATGGAACGTGCTCCGGACCACGGCGAAATCCTGCTTTTCGTCAGGCAGATGGAATTCGATGACTGGCTCCAGCCGGGCCATGATCATCCTCTCAATGAGTTTGAAGGAGACACACAGTAGTGGTATTGGACGGTAGTTCTTAGGTTGTCGACAGGCTTGTTTTGGTTTGGGGAGTTGGCGATGATGTAGCTCCCCCTCCTCCAGACTTGGTAAGGACTGGATTGTAAGGCAACATGTGTAGAACTCCTGGAGCCAATCTAGACATCGTGGCCGCATTGCATCAGGAAGCGGTCTGCTGGGTTATGATTATCAGGGCCTGGCCTTTTCCACTCTTTAGTTGGCTGATAGCCGAGGTAGTTCCATCTCGTGAGAAGGATGTTGAAAGTGACCTCCACGCGGGGGCTTCGACGAAGTTTGTGTCTCTTTTTTGAAACAGAGCGAGTGGTTGGGAAAATTTTTTTCCCCCCTTTTACCAAAAATGGTCTTGACACGACCATTTGCGCGGAGTTGCTCAGCAATTGAAGTTGGCAGTCACTGGACATTTCGATGGTTTGGAAATTCTGTCGGTGAGGCGGTTTATTGTCTTTCAGGCCTTCCCTGCCTGGATTGTGGTGAAGTCCCGATTACCTTGTAGACCGTCTCCTACCAGCTCGCACGACGTTTCCTTTCCAAGCAGTTTTCAGATCTGAAGCCTTGAAGAAGCTTCTTCCCGGGTTCAGAATCTTGTAAAAAGTGTCACATCCTCATCCCAAGATGGGAGATAACTGCGACGGCAGCCATGGGGATGGTCTTCTTTGCTATATTAATAAAGATTGACACATTGCTGTGTAAGAATTGTCCAGTTGGAGGAGGGTGGTGTCGGGAGGTTGGGCACTTCTGAATCCACCAGGTTCTTGAACTGGTCCAGCTGCCTTGCGGAAGTTCCACCTTTTCACTGTCTTTGTTGGTATAGGCTTAGAAAGGCTCTGTCCTGAGGGATCAGTGATGGTCTGTGTTGGGACTTCGGAAAGCGGTCGAGAAGAGTAAGGTGAATGGAGATGGTGTCCATGTTTGCCAAAAGCAAGGTCAGGGTTTGGAGACGTATTCCACCTTCCAAAGTTGAAAGTGTCTGGTGCTTGGCGGTCGGTAGAATTGTACCCCGGATTTTGAGCCCAGTCCTCTAGGGAAAGCTCCATGCAGGGTTGGTTTTCCTGTAACCCAGGTAATGCTATGACTATTAAAGTCGCCAGCGTAAATGAAGGGTGCAACTAAGTTGGTTAGAGAGTCTGCCTTGGAGCCGATGGTTAGGTGGCCTGTAGACATTCGACAGAACACCTGCAATTTGGGTCGTTGCACATTCCAGGGGAGTCGGCAGGAGAGGTTGCAATTTGTTTCAAGTGGAGGAGGAAGCCGCAGGTGGAAAATTAAATATTCCCTGCACAGGATATAGAGTATGATACTCAGAACTATGAAGGGCAACAACTTATTATAGCAAAGGTGGCAATCCGTGGGTAGCGCTCTCGGTTGTGCAGCTACGGTGTAGCCGCAGATGTTCAGAATGGAACTGCCAGTACGTGTGTATCTGGAGGAGAATTGCAGTGACTTTATGCATATGTGTGAGGTGTACGATGATGTTTATGTTTGCCCTAGTGAGACCTTCCACTTTCAGTTGAAGCACTGAGATTGCCATCTGACTTGGAACATTGGTGATGCCGGCCCTAATAAGGGCACGTGTGCCAGACTTGCATCAGATAGTGTCCTCTGGCGGGCTGATTAAAATACAGTGAGATAAAAAAAAAAAGACCAAACAGCGAATTAAAAAGACAGTGGATTAAAAAAGACAAACAGGTGTTAGCAGTAGCCTCAGTTGGATTATCAATCGCCTGAAGAGATCAGTTACCGGGGTTCACCACGAGGAGGTTGCTCATCTTGAACCCAGCGTAGCACTGCATTACCGCATTGCATCTGCTACGCCCGGTTTTCTTAACCTGTAACTTTGTATAGTGTACAAGTTGGTAAAATAGTGCCACTTCAAAATATATTCGGGCAAGTTCAACTTTGAAAAAAAACCGAAAAACCATTGATTCCCTCGAGCATTACATGATGCCATTCAAAACGTGTGTCTTCTTTATCATATATATTATATAATATTGTTTTAGCAAAGGGTGCTTGACAGTGCGTTTAGATGGACAAATTAGTAACCACAGTTATGATTTGTATGTGCTTTCTTACGAAAACGTTACAATTGACGTTTTTTAAAAGCCTAACGAGATATGAAGGAAATAATTGATTACATGGGGATCCGGATGCATACGTAAAGGCAGCTTTACGATCCCCAATAGCATTGAACGCATATTCTCGTTTACCAATTGATCCAAATTAAGCTGCATTCATCAATATTCTGTTGAAGTGGTAAATTAAGTAGGTCTCAGACCTGGCAAAGGATTCATAAAATATTTGAAAAATCATTTCTGGAAAATGAAATAAGTTTCTGCCACAAAATGGATAGTAAAGAATGGAATGGATTACGATCTTGACCAATTATTGTTGAAAAATATGGCTTTTGAAAGAGTTTTGATTCTCGTAAAATTGATATTTTGCAGTATATCCCCAGTTAAAGTCGCACTACCAATATATTATAATTAGGGGATGCTTTTGCGACCTCTCCACATTAAACATTGTACAAGTCATTTTTTTTCCGAAAATTTGCGACAATTCGCACACGCATTGTCGAGTGAAAGAAAAAAAAAAAAGCGGTCGGAGAACTCTCGCTTTTTGGAAATGCAAACATGTTTTTTACCTCGAAAATTTTCTCTTTTTTAAAATGAATATAAAATTGAATTTGGTCCAGACAAATTACCTTAGGGTACACAATTGTTCACCTTTGTCTGAACTGTCTACCGTATTTTTTTGGTCTGGACAAAGAATTTATTTTAACAAGGCTTTTCAAAACTTTGCATTATGTATACCTGAGCAGTTCCAACCATTGCCAATGTATCCGTCGTCACAAACACATTGATATGATCCAGGGATGTTGTCGCAGATGGCTTTGGAATGACATTGGTGAGTTCCAAGATGACATTCATCTGAATCTGAAAATGTTATTTCAGAAAATTTACTTGCATAATTTCACGGGAGTTTCCGTAACCTGACCCATCTGACACACCTTTTTCTGACACACTTATGAATTCGGAAACTCTTGACGGAATAAAGCACAGGTTTATTCCGTTAAGGTTTCAGAATTTATAAATGAGTCAGAAAAAAGTGTGTCAGATGGGTCAGGTTACGGAAACGCCCTAATTTCACACATATATGACACAAGTTGATGCTGATGAGGTTGAATCAATGCAGTGACACTGAATTGAATCACTAGTAGTCGCTTGCTGTATGAGCACAGGATTTAGCCACGCTACCTGGAACCGAGACTAATATCACAGGCAGTTACTTCAATAATATTTGAAATAAGTGAACTTTGTAATTCAATGAGTTTTGCACCACCTTCTCAACCATTTGTGCATTTATCCACCGAGTCCACACTGGCTTTGGCAATAGGAAGAAGAGAATGTCTGGCCTAAATAAGGTTTGAACGCAAGAATTTAAGTTTACATTAATTTTTAAGGTTATTTTTAGATTTTTTTTTAATAACGATGCTTAACACCTAAGTGTATAAGGGGGGGGGGGTCCATGTGGACCCAACATTTTTTCGTGGGCTATATTTTAACGGTAAATTACTTTTGCTCAAAATTTAATGTAATTGCCTAATATATCAGTTGCGCATATTTTGGTGGAAAAAATTCAAATCGGCCATGGCGTTATTATGCTAATTAGCATAATTAAACATTTTGGTGCTATTCGAAATGTCCTTTTTCTTTTGCCCCTTAACAATCTTTTCATTTTAATTTTTATTTCAGCAGTGTAAATGTATTTATGTTCTCCTATATGAGCCAAATTTATTGAAAAAGTCCTACGGGAATGTGGTTTGGATATTTTGGCGGAGGAATTGGGTGCGCTTTGTTAAAATCGGTTTTTGGACCGCCATTTTGAATCGGTACAACCCAATTTTCATTTTTTTTCTGTTCTGTTTCTTTGGCAAAGAGATTGCATTGAGAACATTACCCAGATAACATGGAGATATTGGGCCAATATAGGCCCAATATTTACTCAATATCGGACCAGTATTGGCTACAGTTATCGGTCCAATATTATTTGCTCAACGGCCCAACATTGGACCAATATTGGGCCCGGGCCAATGTTGGCACAATATTGGGCCAATTCTTGGTAATAGATATTGAACCAATATTGGGAATATATCAATATTTTTTATTTGCAAAATAAATATATTTTCACCCTGCGTTATTTAAATAAATTAATTAAATAATTTGAGCTAGTCAAATAGTTTATTTTTTTATTGAAATTGTTATTATATAGTATAATATTGTTGAAATATTGTGTTCTGATCAAAACAATCGTCCTTGAGAGATTTTAGCGTATTTCTGTATGTTTTATTGTTTTCTCACCCTGCTATTTTTAGGCAAACAATTAGCCTTACGCCAATATTGGGCCAACGTTATCCCAATAATTGGCTCTATATTGGCTGTTGGTCGATTGCCAATATGATGCGCCAATATTAGACCATTAAAGGATGCCGATATGAAGCCGATATCACATTGCCAATGGAAAACCAATAGTGGTCCAATATACGTTAGCCACGTGATGCCGATGCCAAGATTACCGATGGGGAACCATTGTTGGGCCAATATATGCGTGCTATCTGGGTAGTGTCACAAACCTGTGCAGTTCCATCCAGTGCCATTGTATCCTGTGTTACAGGTGCAACGGTATGATCCCATGGTATTGTGGCAAGTCGCGTTGTCATGACAGCCATCAGAATTAAAGTAACATTCATCCAAATCTGAAACAGTTAGAGGAAGATCATCGATTTGACAATGGAAGCCACGTTAATCCGTTCTTTGTGCTTTTTGTGCAATCAGTGCAAGAAATTTAATTAAAATAATGGCTTGACCTCAAAATAATAGCACCAGAAACAATTTTAAACAGTGGAGAAACAATTTAAAAGTTTAAAATTAAAAATGATTATAAATAACATATCAAAAGTCTAGAATAGAAAGTAGCGGGGAACATAATATATTTGCAGGGGGCAAGGTTTGTACAGAGGAACAATATAAAGTAGGTATAATTGTACTGAAATCTAAACCAACATTTTTGGGCATGTCCTAAGGATTAAAAAAGGTATAGTTAGAGGGCAATAAAGTTTCAAGGTCACCCTGGGGTAAAATTTTCAGAATGCTCGGATTCTTTTCAAAATGGTCCCAAATTCTTCATATAGTCCCAAAGGACCAGGGAATATAATGCTTGCACTCACTTCACCATTTGGTCATGTAATTAGAGGCCAAAATGTAACAATGGTCTACATATCATATGGGGTCATTGATGCTTACCATCTAATTTACATAATAAAATGTCAATGCAGGGCAAATATCCATTTTCTGTGATAGCATATGACCAGACAAATAATTTGAGACTAGTTTCGTCAAAATCGGAGCACTCTGAAAGAATTACCCCAGGATGACCTTAAACCGTTACGAGCCTTTAATCCTGAAACTATTGGCAAACTATACCTTTTTTAATCCTCATGACCAGATGAGTAAGTTGGTGTAGGTTTCAACACAATAAGACTTGTTTTACCTTTGACCCCTGTACAAAATTTTCCCCCTATTTTTACATGTTCCCCATTGTTGATTTTTTAGACTTTTGACCCATTATTCTGTAACAATTTAGAAGTATGATAACACAAACATTGTTCCTGTTGAATTTTTGTTTAGGTCTAAAAACACCTTTCTTGCACTAAATCTACTTCATGATAACATCAAAAAAATAAAATAGTTTTAGCTAACCTGTACAAATCAAGCCCGTGCCATTGTAACCATCATTACAGACACAATGGTATGATCCAATGGTGTTCACGCATTGTGCGTTGGAATCACACTCGTCTACTTGATAGTAGCATTCGTCAAAGTCTGTTTAACATGAGGAAATGACAATTGTTTTTTAAATCACAAGACACAATATTGTATAAGCTAAGGTTATACAATGAGACAGGCAAGAACATAAATAGAAGGTCCAGGACTAGTGAGGATCATGAACAGCCCGAAGGTGAGAGAGATACTAAGAAGTGAAAAGGAGAGATAAAAAGAAGTGAGAAGGAGAGAGTTACAAGTTTTAGGATGGGAGTTTCCATAACCTGACCCATCTGATACTTTTTTCCTGACACACTTATGAATTCGGAAACCCTTCACGGAATAAAGCACAGGTTTATTCCGTTAAGGTTTCCGAATTCATAAGTGTGTCAGAAAAAAGGTGTGTCAGATGGGTCAGGTTACGGAAACTCCCGTATAGCATGTATAATGATGCTTTCGCTTGTGGCCTGCAGTACTTGTCGCGTCTAATTCTCAGGGAACCCGCAAATGCAATAGTGTACATCTGTAAATCTAAAATCCAAATGTCGCAAGTGAGAGTATGCATGTGTGGGAAACTTAGGGGAAGAAATTCGGAATGAAATGATTAAAGGCTAACCACTGAGGAACCCATGGTTTTGTAATCCCGGGGGGGGGGGATATATCCCCCCCAATATTTTGATGGGGGGATGGTCAATACGATCATCCCCCCAATGTTGATGCCCATGCATGTGTTTTTGACCAAAATAACCTCGTATTCTACCAAAATAGTTTAAAAACTGCAAATTTAACAATTTCAGCTTCTAAATGGCCATTGTTTAGTGGATGTACTGGATATTTCCAACAAACCCCGTTTCATTCATAAATTTTCATCAACCCCCCCCCCACCCCCCATGTCAAAAAGAAATTTACGCCACTGCTGAGGAATATTTGAATTTCGTTTCTCGGACAAAGTAAATGTATTTTGCCACATAATCTACAGGGCATTATAGATTGGTCTATTGGCACTCTATCTTGTAAAACGTCTCTGGTCAGGAAACACTTCTATATACATTTCACCTCTGAAATTAACCCTTTCCCCGGACCCGTGCTAGGCACATTCACAGGCCTCACACACCAGGGACTTTAGCGATAAAGATTGGCAATTACTGACCTCCCGTCGGCAAACATGTGTGGGCACATGAACTGATATCGGGTTGCAGTTTCATTGATAAACGGCCTCGTGGCGAAACACTCTGGCTAGAAAATCTAGGGCCGTCTGCGGTCAGAATTGCTCTGTCTCGCTATTTTTGAAAATGGTTTAGGTTGACTGGCCTAAAACAATGGAACCACTGAAGTGACCCAAAGTCCGGGGAAAGTTAAAAAAAAACCTTTTATGTGAAAATGGGCCCCATTTTCAAAACCTCCTGTGTGCTAATTGCATTTCTCCTTAGAACTGTCTACAACAAAACATCATAATGCAGAGTAAACATTGTGATATTTTTGGCTATAGCAAAATCAATTCTAAAAAGTAATTGCCTTAGTTTTAATAAATCTATATTCAGATTGAACATATGGGACGTTTTGATGCTGTCGCTAAATTTATACATGGCAGGTTTTGAAAGTGGGGCTTTTGATTTCAAAGGTAATACAAAGGTCATGGGAGGTTTTTTTCCTGCCCAGTGACGATAAGCTAACATTTCAGGGTTTAAAACTTTATCAAATATTTGACAATTTCAATATTCATACCTTTTCCCGCTCTGGAATAAGTTAAAATCGATTTGATGAGATGTAATATATTAAAATGTATTTTACGCCTACGTACTGTGTTTATTATGTTATCGATTTTATGTGATTTCCCTAAAAAATGTCAATTTCCACCCTCGCGGCTGAAGGACTTTCCTTGTTTATAAGATACATGTGATCTTTGCAATTTTAAGACGAGCTACAGCTCATTTTCCTTTTGCAATTGCATGTGGTGAGTTCAAATAAAACTTCACTGTAAGGCAAAAAAAAAACAAGTTTGTCTCAGAAGAAATGTGAAAAATGCTTAATGCGAAATGCGTTTTTTTTTTAGAAAAATGCTAATGCGAAATGCGGTTTTTCTTTTCTTTTTTTTAATGCATTTTGGCCGACTTTTTCCAATATTTCGGCAGCTTCGCGGCCAAATTTTCATTTTTTCTCTGAAATTTTTTACAAAAAAATTAAAGTGAGTAAAACCTAAAAAAAAATGATGCGGTCAAAAACCAATTTTAAACATAATGCGCGCGGTCTTCTGAGCCAAACTTGTTTTTTTTCCTTGGCCTAATAGGAAATTACATTGGGTTTGGAAAATATCGGGGAAACAAAGTATATGAGACACTAATGCCCGTGGAAGCGAGCACATGATGTGAAAAGTTTGTATCTAAGCTAAAGTAAACTAAAGGTACTAATTTACCGCATATAGGCCATTGCAGACACTGATATTCATCATCTGTAATTGGGTCACCAAATTTCTGTAAGAAAATAGAAATTTAAAAAAAAATATGATTTGATGAGAAAGTCCCCAAAGTGATAGTTTCTTCATGATTTTCATGATTAAAAGTTATTTACAATTTCAAGGATCATATTTTATCAATTACGATTGTACCCCTCCAAGTAATCTCTTTCCTAGTTTCTTTTTTTTTCTTTTCTACTACTTTCTCCTCGATCTTTCTTCCTTTTTTCTCTGAAAACGTAGAAAGTAAAATTTAACATGTGAAAGAAGTTTAATTTGCAGAAGTAATCTCATTAAAAAGTATTTTTTAATAATGGGTGGATGACTCTTAGTTTTCAGTTCACTCTATTGACTTTGATGATACGCCTTTCATGCGATTCCATTACAATGGGTAGTACAAAGGGGACCGGTTAGGGCCATCGGCAAGACGTGCATTTGTCTTGTTGGTATCACTTATGGCCAAAGACTAACAAGTGTTTTTTTTTATAAAATCTACACAAAAATACATAATATCAATTTCACGTGAGAAGATTTGGTCAGTGGTCACTTAAGGGCCGCACAGGGGTCAAAAAATAAAAATGCTCCAATCTTGGTGAAACACAAATTTCAAATTATTTGTGGAAATATGTCTGAATATTTTTTCAAGCCAATGTGTCCCTTTCCCTTGAAGGGCGAGAATGGGTGGCATTTAGCCTATTGCCAAGGTTATTTATACTCCCATATAAAATGTTTACTTTAAAGGCTGACTCAGAGATTTCCCGTGGAGGGCACCCTCAATTTTCAAACATATTGTGTTTTTTGCATAATGCTTGTCCACACAATAATCACTGTGTGAAATAACTAAGTCCAAATCGAAGTCCTTCATATAGAAAATCACAAAATTGTTTAAAAATTCCGGATCCGGAAATTTTGTTATACACAGTATCCTATGCACTGTTATACTATACATAAATGTGTACTGCATGAAAACGAAAAATCCGATTCATCTCTAACTTTGGAATTGAGCATTTTAGGTGAGTATCTTTAGTTCTAGTTGACTATTTTTAATTACTACATAAAAAATATATATTTCGAAGTCTCTGAGTCAGCCTTTAATCTACCATCAGAAATCACCTTGTTACCAGAAATGAATCACAATATGTAAACTCACCTTCATTGGATAGTAAGACCATGAATCACTTGGGTTTATATCAACAAAAAATTCCGCTGCTGTTGCATTGTTAAGTTCACATCTTCTCATCTTTTGGAAATAGTTTGTGCTTTTGCACCCCGGTTCGTTGGCGCAGTAGAAGCAGCACGCAATTAGATGACGTACACCTTCGACGGTACACAATTGATGGTTTTTTAACCTCATATGTAGGGACGGTTTGAAACTATTTGCCTTATACTTGCGTGAAAAAACAGATAGTCCCATTCAAAACGATGCCACGGAAATGTAGCTAGGACGAGATTACAGCATTTACGCTGAAATTTGAAAAAAAATCTGATCCCTACACGGTGAATTTGTGGATGGTTTCTTTTGTAGTAGTTCACCCAATGTAGTGTCACACTGCCGAGAGCTGTTCTTTTTCAAGGCTATGCATGTGGCCTGAGATACCACGGCCTTTAGCGACGGGCATTAGGTATTTACACAGGAATTAATGTTAAAATAAATAAAACCCACACACAAAATATGCAGACGATAGACACACTTTTTTCATTAAAAAAAACTTAAGCACCACCACTTTGAACCAATTAGTTTTCTTGTTGTGTGCCATAACACGTCACCATAGGACAACGTCCATCTCAGAAAATGTTATAATGTTTTGATAATCGAAAAGTACAAATATTTGGTGTCAGCCAATAAAGACTGATTATGTAATATTCCATATCCAGGGCTTTCAGCATCCTGAAACTTAGTTGTGGCTTAAATTGTATGTCGGTTTTTAATGTAAGGTGCTTAACAGACGCCACTCGCTATGGGCCGTAGCAATATGACGTCAGCCACCAGGAATGTTGGGGACAAAGATGCATACATTCCGGACTTACATACATGGTTGGCGATTGCACAGAGATCCTTGACAGGTGAATGTATTGTAGTACTGGAATGCCGTCTATCTGTCCACCAACATGGCTGGCTATTGAATACGGTCTAGTGTACGAAACCTCTAGTAACTGGAAAACTAGAGAGGTGCAAGGACATTACCCCCATCAATCAACACACATGTTTTCCTATCGAATCTTTGTAACCCAATGATCCGAAGTCGATGTTCAAACAAGTGAAATTGACTTATAAACAGACATAAGAAGGTGAAAATTGTAAGCAAAGTAATCCACCATTTCGCTTATATCTCATTTTGCCTTGCCTTAACTGGTTTGAGTCACAAGTTTCATTGACAAGCGATTGTGTTGTTCCCATGAAGAGAGATAGTGTCCATAGCGATTTACTTGACCTTAGGCCAAGAAAAAATGTTGGTTTGCCCTTAATGGTCCAATATTTGGAGGGTCGGTAGGGTGATTTATTTTTAACGTGTAAAGCTATATCTAGTGTTTAAAACGACCAAGTATTGATTGCACATAAGTATTTGTTGGAATACGAAAGTGTTTGGGAAAGAAATATGCATAATAACAACAAGAAAAGGAATAAAAAATGCTTCTTTTTTCCTTCCTTTGTAAGGTTCAATTTCAACGAATACCTGCTCAAAACGAGTTCATCCTGTTCTGTAAGACAGATGACGATTTAAGTTAGCAGCCATGACGGAAGACATGCTGTATGTGATAGACAGCACCATCGATATTACCCAGTGGATCTTATGAGCAAGTGTGGTAGTCAAGGCTCGAGACACAGCATTTTAAAAAGGTCTCATTGGGTCATTTTTAAGTTCAGTGTGTATACACCTCATGTAGGTCTTTGGACAGTGCTTCATCTGAAGTATATGTGAACTTAGTCAATGCATAATGAATAAAATTGTCATTTTAAAACATTTTCTTTACCCCAAACCTTTCCTGTCAAAATCCTTAACATTTTATATGGGAAATCAAAATAGGTTGTGACAATCTCTAAATTTAATCACTTACTTGATATTCTGAATTTAGGAACACTACAAAGAACGTGAACATTCTCACTAGTGCCCTAAATGCATATTCATCACTGGGCAAGCTGATGGCATATTTGTATATCCGTATATGGTTGAAGCCTAAGAGTTTCTTCCTCGCCTTCATAAGGTTTTAATGCACGTGTAGTCCAGTGGAAAAGCGCAGGACTCGTGATCATTGGACCGTTAAAATCGTGAGTTCGAACCCCACTGTGGTCAACGTGTTTGTGTCCCTGGGCAAGATACTTAATCTCAATTCATCATCATCATCATCATTTCGACCTCAGTCGACCATCATCATCATAAGAGGAAGTTACAGCTGGTTTGATTATAGCTTGGCACCGGGATTTCCAGTCATTTTGTCTTCCATGAGGGTTGCCAGCTCAGACACAAATTTAACCCCAGTGTCCAATACTAGATTTCTATCACACTTGACTACAATCTTCGAAGACCATATTATTCTCGACACTTTGTCACTATTGTATGATTTTAATAATTCATCATGTACAGTGATCATTGCTTGGTGTTGCGTTGAACCTCTATAAAAGGCGCTAATAAAATACTGGATTAAAATTAGAATTATTAATGAAAGTACTTGCTCAGACGCCATTGCTTACCCTTAACACCAATCTTATGTGTATCCTACTTTCTTAATAAACCACTGATAACATTACCTGCTTCCAAACTGGAATTACTCACCATTAACTAAGATGTCAATGTATTTTGCCTTCAAATATACGACGAGTAACTGTCTACAATCGTTGTCTATATCCAAACTTGGGTGCACAACTTGCTATTGAGTAGGCCATCTATCTTATACTTGATACAAGGTCGTTGGGTTATTAATTTCGTGCTTTTGGGTACATGAATGAGATGAAATGGAATTGAAACGTCTGCCTGATTGCTTTCTTTCCGTATCAATGAATTCGACTTATACTAGTATCAGTCATTCAAAACTATAAGTACCATTAGAATTATTATCGTTTTATATTCATAAATAATAAGCTTTCCATTAGAACAATCCAATAACTACTTTGCCTGTGTATATTATCTTTAGGGTGATTTGTCAAGTCGTTTTAAAAAATGTTGCTCCTAATCAACTATCATTGATATATATCCAAACAAACAATCTCAACCAACATAGGAAACACAGGAAGGAACAACAACTTACCAGACAAACAGCAACACTAAAACACGACGTTTCGGCTGAAAAATCAGCCAAAACGGGAAAACTCAGGCTACATTTCATCAAGATGACCAGAGTGTTTCCAGAAATGAAACCGCCAATACAATGATCTGTAAACGCTGCAGACATCAACATGCCAGCAAAACTCTACAGGGTGTCTCAGAAAGAATTACACCCTAACTATAGGCGACAATAACTTCAAAGTAAGTATCACATTTGAGAAATTTCAAAAGGAATCTTAAACCACATTACTTTTTTAACACTATAAACGAACAATCACTGCGATTCGGTTGGGTAGTTTTGAAGAAATTAGCGATTATGTAACACATGTCAATGGACACTTCCTTCCAAGTTTGCTCACAATAATGCAGATTTGATGTTAACTACCGCTGATTACTCGTGTTATCTAATAATAATAATAATAATAATAATAATATTTATTTGAGTTACTTATGAAATACAAAATGCAACTAAACGAGTAACTCAGGAAAGAAAAATGGGCTACACAGCCCAAACACGTTATCAGTGCAATTCTCTCCATGGAACATACATACATATATAAACATACAGAGATGTGAAAAGAAGACAGGCAATGTTGGTATTAACTTGTAAGAAAATATTGCTTACATAGAAACTTGAATTTTGGGAGAGAGCTGGCCTGCCGAGTGTGAAGTGGAATGTTCTCCCAAAGTCTAGGAAAGGAGACAAAGACAGAATTGTAGAAGGAATTAGTCCTTGCTCGCCAATGTAGAAATCTGTCTTGAGAAATACGACATCTGTGAAAAAAGTCCTTGAAAGATGCTGGACCAATATCATTTAACAGCTTGAAACAAAACTGCAACCGCTGAAATTTAAATAAATCATCTACACTCAATATACCAAATTCAGACAACCTCTTGGTGTACTCTACATGCTCCCCAGAGCCCTGTTTCCTACACATAAGGACTCTTGTAATCCTCCTCTGAAACTTTTCAAGTCTACTAGTGTAACAGGCATTATATGGAGCCCAAACGACTACACAGTATATGAGAAGAGGGAGGACAAAAGCTTTATAGAGATTCAGAAGAGCAGAGAAAGGCATATTTCTTGTGCACCTTATTAGGAAACCCACAAGACGAGAGATTTTGTTGCACAAGAAATCTACATGAGAGGAAAATGACAGATTGGAAGAAAATAGAGTACCAAGCAATTTGAAATCGTCAACTGATTTCAGGCATTCACTACCCAAAAAGTAATCCGATTTGCTGCAAGCTTTGGATCTAGAAAAGTACATAACAGCACACTTGGATGCATTAAGAGGAAGCTTGTTTGTGACTGACCAACTGTAGAGGTTGTCAAGATCCTTTTGCAAATCAACCTTATCATTTGGATTTTTAATAGGTCTCACCAATGTGTGGTCATCAGCAAATTGGAAAAGAGAAGAAGCCATATTCAAAGTAATATCACTGACAAAAATAAGGAAAAGGATAGGTCCAAGCACTGAACCTTGAGGAACACCAGAAGTGACAGAAGTCCACTCAGAAAATTCACCTCTGAAAATAACCCTCTGTTTCCTGTCCATAAGAAAATTCTGAATCCAAAGTAGAAGAGTACCCCTTACACCACGATCATGTAGTTTATGAATAAGAAGATTAGATCTACCTTATCAAAGGCAGAACCAAAATCAAGAAGACCGTGTCACAAGAATTTCAATTTTCGCATCCAAATTTTCACTAATGAATGTTGAAAGAATTTAGACAACATTTGCTTACAATTTCTACTTTGTCTGAACCCAAATTGATTGTCATCAGAATAACCCATGCTTCTTCGTATAAGCCATAATACGGAGAAGCCACCAATTTTCAGAGATTTTACACAATGAACTGAAGTTAAAGACACTGGCCGATAACTTGAAGTAGCATCTTTTTGGTTACCAGAGCCTTTATAATAGAACAACATTCGCCAACTTCCAAGATTTTGGAATTTTACCCCGAGAAATAACCCATTGCACATCTTGCATAAAACTGGTGCCAGTTCTGCACTACCTGATTTCAAGACAACTGGAAGAATTTCATCTGGACCAGAGATGTATTAAAATTTGTCAATGACGAACAGAAAGAACTTCATCAACAGTAATAGGAGAGAAAGCTAGAGGAGCGCCGCCATGAGAAGGACCAGAATCAGGAAGAGAAAAGCAATATCCGTAGGTTCATAATTTATCACCGAACATTTCCAGAAAACTGCCTATTAAAAGCATCAGCATATCCTTGTTATTAGTAATCTCCTGACCATCCACCCTGACGACATCTGTGGAGAATCTTTTACGAGCAGCCTTTATATAGCCCCAAAACTTCTTAGGATTAGCATCAGCTTGCTTTGAAATATCAATAGAAATATCAACGATGACTTTTTCCTCATGCAGATTATAACTTGTTGCTTGCGGCCAGTCTTTAAATTTTCTCCACGCTGTCATCATACTTACTTTGCCTAGCTTCTTTTGTACAGAATCTTTTTAGATACACAGCTTCCTGTATTTATTAGTAACCCATGAACAAGAGAACCCTACTTGACCTTGTTTCTAGGAACAGAATATTAATAGCTGAAGTGAGAATATTTTTACAAAACTACTTCCAAATTGTCATCAACATCACAGAATTAATACACTATCAAATTACTACTACTTAATGTGCTGCGCATAAGATCAAAATCAGCCCTACCAAGACAATACACCCATTTTAATTACTACACTTGGAACCTGTTTAACCATATTCAACTCTAAAAATTACAGCCGAGTGGTCACGACCAACAACATTGTAAGAAGACTCACAAGATTTCACAATGGCAGCATCAGTAACAAAAACCAAATCCAGGAAATGATCAGCACCATTATTAGTGAAAGCTGTCTTCTTTTCATTTCCCAAAGAACCGGCCTTGTTTAATATTTTGTGAGTTCAATGCCATTGTGTTAGTTTTATTATAGTAATAAACAATTACCGTGACAATTATAATAAAAATCCAACAAGAAAAACAAAACATGGTAAATAACAAGAATGATCATCTTTATAGAAAACAACACCAATAAAATCTGTAGAAAATGTGAAATATGTTAGTTGAACTAGGGGATGGCACTGCATAGAATGAATTGAGAAGTTTAATCAATACTTTAACAGGTGGATAAACTGAACAATAAGATTATTCACAATAATTTTTATTAAAATTAGACATTTTATTCCAATAAGATGGTGGATAAATAATGAAGGCATGATTTGAGTGCAAATTCAAAATTCCCGCGTTTTCATATATAGGCCTACTCGTGTCATATGAAATACTGGCCAGGAGTATAAACATTGTATTCCTTTATGAATTTAATGAGCTGATTTGGTCGACTGACTTTTTACATTTAATTTTATTTTGCATTTTGTTGGCATGTTGGATATACAAATCTTGAAAGCATTTTATCAAAACGGAAAATCTACACATCTGAATCAATTCTTAGCAAACAGAAAAAGGTGAACATTGGTGCTTGAAACCATTCTTAGATTTTTATAATGCACAACCTATAGTTGAATATCAAACTTACTTCGTTTTCAATATTAATTTCAAAGCATAACTTTTCTAGAAAGCTGCCTGATGATATTCAATTTAAATTAAATTGGTTAAAGGCTAAGCACCGGCAAGTGACCCGGATGAGTAGACAGCCCTATATGTGCTAATCCCGGCTATTTCGCCTTTCACTTGTCAGATCAATATCTTAATACAAACCTGAAGTACAATAAGTACAATGTCTGAATCTCGGTCTGAATGCTTTTGAATTGTGTCACAACCATGCTAGATACACTGTAATTCTGGTAGGGATGTCAACACATTGATTTTCCGTGGCAGGAATTGCCACCGACTGCCATCACCTCTTGCTGTTTTTACTGTTTTTACGGAATGTAAACACCCAAATTGTTTTCAAATTTGTGGAAGTGATTCAGTAAGCGTCTATATCATTATGTCTGAATATTTTTATGCCATTGTGGCCCTTTAAACGAGTCTGTCCTTCAGTGTAGAAAAAAAAAACCGCTTAACCTCAACCGCTATAATGTAATTTTACAAGTTTACAAGTTAACTACGGAAAACAATATCGCGGCCTGCCAGCAATTTCATGTCCATATGTATGTTCGCAGAAGACGCCATGGCATTATTTGGGACTTTGCATTTTCTAGTCTCAGCTGAGTGAGATTTGGTGCATTTTGGGCGAGTTAGGGTTATTGCCCATGATAAACTCCAGTCGCATTGAGCGATTGACGTGCGCAACACTGGATTTGACACAAGATCAAGTGTTAAAGGAGAGAACAAGTACAACGAATAATAATTAACAATATAATCTGTGTAGAATAAATATTGACAACATATCGAGTGGGTTTCATCGAAAAACAGAATTATTAACCATAAACAATGAATTAAAGATCTAGTTGGACCATGCGCTATTTAAAATTTGGCGCTTATTGTATAACGTGTTATGCGATACGGTCGGCACGTTTGCGTCAAACATGTCATAGTAAATACACATTATGAAAGCTTCACGTGGGAAGGTGTATGACGCTACTGTGCCGTCCGTATCGCTTACACAAATACATATCCCATATTATACACTAGCGCGAAATTCAAATAGCGCATGGTCAGACAAAATGTTTTTATTCATTTGTATGGTTAGTATAATTCCGTTTTTCCATGAAACCACTCGATATGTGTTCAATAATTATTTTATAACGTATATTGTATAAATTATTCTTAGTGCGGTTAGCAGCGATTTGCTTATCGAAACATCGAAAAAAATCTACAACTGCGAGGGAGTTGGCTTGAAATCCGTGTGTGTAATAACGAAAAGGCAGTACTTTTTATATTATCTGGCAATTCTCTACGTGCGTATCAAAAATTCGACTTTGTGATCAAAAAAGCTGTTCCCTGTGAATATCCAGATTTAAGCGCAATAGTGTGCACCATGATTGATACAGTTGACCTCAAACACAAAGATGATTGATGTTTGTTTATTCTGTTATTCTGTACTGATGTAAACCACAAATCAGGTTAGTGTTGATTTTGAAGACGCTTCGCGGTATGTGATTTACGAGATTCGGTATGACTAATTTCCTCAAATACTTCATTTTTTTCACTATTCGGTGGTCTGTTTCTACATTAAAGAGTTATATGGAATTGTACACACTTATCCCTGATTTATAAGTTTAAAAAATGCATTTCCACATTTTTCGATTCTCTCGCATTATCGATGATAATCCCTTTAAGCATGGTCACGGGCAAATCGATCGCTCCGACTGCGTTAGTATATCATGGGCTTTACAGCCGTGCTTAAAATATCCAGAAGCAGTTGAACTATAGTAGATTGCAATTGATGGTAGAGTTATGGGCGGAGTTTGGACTTCGTCCATTAATCAAAATAGGGGACAGAAATACCCATATAAAATCTTAGATTTCTTCCTAGCAATACAAAAGATCTCGGATTGAAAGCAACTGGCCAACTACAAATAAAGTTACGTTGTTCGTCCAGTCAATAATTGTATTTTATCCTATGTGATGCATACTGTGTCTAACCAGAATTGGTTTTTAAAAATTTGCCTACACAACCTATCATAAGTTTAGAAGGGCTTCCGTCACCGGTTGTTGAAAGGGGCATTTCGTGATCCACAACCGTCGTCCCCCGACTTACCTCAAAAAGGTTGGATTTTTAATCATCTAAACCGTTATCCTTAGTAAACCACGTGTACCTAATACTTACGTGCAACTTCGGTCACATCTGTAAGAGATTCGCAATGTTGTATTTTTTGTCGTAAACGGAAAGAACTACAGCCAAGGGCCTATGGGACCGTGGGATAAACCAAATTGCTCAGACAAAAAACCGCAAGATCGGGATCAACTCAACATTTGGGAATAATTTCTCAAGGAATCTAGTGTACAATATGAAAAACAGAAGGATGATGGAATCAAAAAATGCACCTTTACATTGACAGAACTTTTATCTTTACTATTCATAAAATCAGCTTCCACCTGCTTTACACTGACAATATTCCTGGAAATTTAGATGTGCTTTCTTGGAACATTCTAGGGTTTATACTTTTGAAGATTGATTTTTGACTGTGATTGGCCCAAACCGGCCTCACGGTTGGCGTTTATCATGGTTTATAGCGCACATCACCACAAAGAATGGCTAAAGTTTTTATATACTAATCCCCTCAATTAATACCTCCACCTACAAAAAGTAGAGGTTATTCCACTATCAAACTGGAATCTAGTATAAACGCATAAACTATCATTCAGTACTCTCTTCACTATATAGTAGTACCTGAGATGAATAAAATAGGTTAGGTTTATTCATCTCAGGTAGTCTGTTAAGGCCCGTAGAACCGGCACAGTATGTGTTCGCGGAAGCCCAACCCCACCTCCACGTGGAACCGAAGGATTGCCCAGGCTACCAGTTTGTCGTTCCAGCACGGTTTAATGTATGATTTATAGGCCTACCAGCGTCGTCCCATCATGGGTTTACAGCTTGGTTATCCCAGAGTTACTCGCAGCATGGATGCGAAGCTGGAGACGGTCTAGTTCCCAGCGGCTCGGCTTTGGACACGAGGCCGGAGACAGCTTGGGTGAACTAACGGGGACATATGGGTATTTTATTGACCTGATACCGAGATTGACCAGCGTTATTTCTCCAGGCACTATTGACGCGTGTGGATTTCCAGCGAATATTGAGGCCTTGGAGAAACTGGGAAAAACAGGCTGGTGGCTCCGTTAAGATACCGTTTCTATGTTTGGGGATTGCAAGTTGCTGCGGCGTTCATGCAGTACCACCTGTGTTCTACATGTCTAAATTCTGAATAGCATTACGTAATCGAATTTCACACCGTATTGGCTTTGGGCGCAAATAACTAATAAGTTGAAGGCGCCATTCAACATAACCAACGGACCAACGAACATCTCAGGTAGTACCCGTTCCGGTTGTGTTCAAGGCCAATGCGTTTCGCCGTCGTTAAATGGAAGAAATACGATATGTTGGAATGAAGTTGATTAGTTTAGTTTGGAATGGAAATTAACATTAGTGTCTTCAGTGAGCATGAATAACTTAAAGGGATTAGCAGCGATTTGCTAATCCGAAACAACGAAAAAATCATCAAAATTCATATTTTTATATTTTTGTTACTGGCATGGATATGCGAACACAACCTGCAAGTGGTTGGCTTGAAATCAGTGTATTAAAGACAAGGCAGTACGTTTTATCTGATTCTGTAATTTCTATACGTGCGTATCAAAATTCCGACTTGAGATCAAAAAAGCCTTTCCCGGTGAATATCACAGATTTTCAGCATGATATTGTGCACCATGATCAATACAGTTTGACCTCAAACATAAACATTATTGATCTTTGTTTAGTTTGTACTGGTGTAAACCACAATCTGCTGTTAGTACGGATTTTGAGATGCTGTTACTGTATATCTATTTGCGGGAGACGGTATGATAAATTTCCTCAAATACTTCTTTTTTCACTATTTGGTGTTTGTTTCAACATTAAAGCAGTTATATGGAATTGTACACACTTATCCCTGATTTATAAGTTAAAAAATGCATTTCCACATTTTTTCGATACTCTCGCATTATCGCTGCTAATCCCTTTAAGAAAATGTGCATGCAGTGAACTAATGCTAATTTAATCATACTCTAATAATTATGGTCAATGTTGTGTGTGTGTGTGTGTGTATGTTGTTGTTCTTGCGTATGAGGCAGCTGTTAAATATGTTGAAGTTGGTGGACCCAGCTCACTGATGACTGGTTGGGGTTTGAGAGGTCTATATCCACCGGTGGACGAAATGTGGGGCACTCATTGAGAATGTGATCAATAGTCTGTGATGGAGAGCCACATTGGCAGGCTGGAGATGGTCGCAGCCCCCATCGGTTCATATTGCTGTTGAAACAACCGAAACCTGTGCGAATCCTGTTCAGGATGACCCATTCCTTACGTGGAAGATTGCTACCAGGTGGGAGTTCTGTCATAGGTGTGATAGTGAATAGTTCAGGTCTTACCGTCCTACCGTGGTAATGAATTCCTCGGTGAAACTACCCATGCGCTATACAAAATTTGCTGGGTTGTCATACATTAAAGCAATGCTTCTTTCTATCTCATCAGGGATACCATAATTGAGCGGAATGTGCATCATTGCCTTCCTGCTAACTCTATCAATGCTTTTGTGAAGTCTACAAACACTATTATATGCTCTTCTCTTGGAGTTTCGCATTTCTTCAATGATGCGTCATAGTGCAATAATTTGTGACACGGTAGATCTATTCCTAGAGGAATCCATTTTGGTTCCTTCGAAGAGTGGGATCGATGTGTGGAGTATACAGTTGAAAAGAAGTGAGTTGTATATCTTTGCAGCAAAATAAGATAGGCAGATATATATCTCTGTAGTTTTCAGCCTACTGGAGATTGTGAAAATGATATATCGGATTCAAATGAAATTTTGGAATCTGGGAATGTTGGTGATGGCTTTTCCTATGAAACACAGAAAAATTATAGATGTTTTGATCTGGTGGGACACCTTTAAGAGCAAAATATTAAAGTGTACTAACAGGCTAATTTTTAATTTAAGTATGTTTTAAAAGAAGTCTTTACGATCTAAAAGAAAGAATATCTACTGAAATAAGATTGCCTTATTAGCAGAATTAACTAACAAATGTTGGCTATGGAGGTCGCCATGCTCGGCATTGGTCACGTTGCTCGGCATTGGTGACGTTGTATGACTTGAGAAGTCAAAATGATAAAAACAGGTGTCTGTGGAATGGCTAGGGTACTCCTGGTCATCAAATCGGATTACATAGTGTCTAGTACAAAATCACTATCGATCGCCTAAAAAACCTGGGACGAATTCTTGAACAGGATATAGCTGAAAAGGTTTCATCCATTGGCTACTTCCTTCAAGACACACTATGTACTATATTAAGAGGATTAAGAGGGATTAATCGTACAAATTGGTTCAATTTAGTTAAAAAGTATCTCAATTGATTCGTCTCATCACAAGCAATCAGAAAATATATAGTTTAGCATATTGCCAAAGTATATACTTTCTGATTCTTTATTATGAGACGAATTCTTTGAGATACTTTACAACTATATCAAACCATTTTACATGACTGATCACTTTAGATCTAAGATGGCCGCCAAATTAATATTTGATTTTGGTAACATCAAATTCTTTAAGTAGATGTCGTAGAGTTGATAAAAATCATGTTAGAATTTAGCTTTAAGGGGTGCATAGGAACCCATGTAATCTGCTAGACTATAGCGTTTGCTGCTCGCCGGTATACGGGTAAGCGACTCAGGAATTTTACTTTTCATGGCTGATTGTCTCGGTAAGCCCAGGACAGTATGTTTCAGTTCTCTCATACAATTAAAAAAGCTCCAATTAGCAAATATGATGGTTCCTTTTTCTTATTTGCATAACCAATGATAACCGTAGAAATTGTGTTGAAACTGAAACATCCTACATTCGACAAATAAATCCAATTGGTCCCCGTGCGCCTATAGCATTTGTTGGAGCAGCGGGCCGGTAAACAGGAATTTTACTCTTCTCGGCTCGATTGCCTCGGAACGCCCCAAACAATATGTTTCAGTTCTCACATCCAATTGAAAACGCACTAATTAGCGAATATGACAGTTCCTTTACTTATTTGCATAACCGTAGAAATTGTGTCGAAACTGAAACATTCGACAAATAAAAATATGTATAAAATCGTATAACATCGCTTGATGAAGCTACATCTGTTATTCTTCGCACAGTGGTCTTGAGCCTTAAGCACATCATTAACAAAATAGCGTCAAGTTACAATGGTGGTGTTTGGTCTTTGTTTTAACTGGGTTTACCTTTTTGTCTGGCGTCGCCAATGAGATTGGTCACAGTCCGAAGGGTGTGTCCCGGTGTGTACCAGATCAATTTGTCATCACTGAAAGTGAGTATTATAATGCTATATATAAGACCGTATTCTTACCTTTTAATTCTTGCCCTTTTTTCGTCTGCTCTCACTTGTTTAGGTAAAAATATCTGGACTAGTACACTAGGTTGTTAGTTCATAAAAATAACTGAACCAGGATCATTGAGTATTCAAATGTCCAATTTTTTAAACGAAAATTACGAATTGTCATGATCGGCATGACAAACTGCATTAACTAATAATATGCTTAGTTTGAATCCGTGGATCTTGCGTGGTTCTTGAGAGCTGTCCTACCATTTTGAGAGACATGACAAGTAATTGCTATCGCTTACTTCTTCTTAATCGTGTCCAAAAACTGTGATTCTCAAATATGATCCGACAGAGATGGACAACGTCTGGCTGCTTGCACGGATTCCGTAAGGTCCTTTTCTGTGCATGTTGCTCCAGCAGTGGGCAGACCAAGAGGTGTTCCATTGTCGTGGTGCTGTTCCACAAACACAGCTAGTACCTGATCTGCTTTCCGGGGGAGAGTCCCACTTCTGCAGGAAACCTTAGATCGGACAGTTCTGGTTTATTCTGTTGAGGCATCGCCATTCAGCCCATGAGGACAGCTCCAGGTGGAGATGCTCACAAGGTCAATACCGATAGATGTTAACTGGTTGATGGCAAGTCTTTTTCCACAAGGCGATTCTCTTGCCTCCTTAGAGACGTTTCAAGAGGTTGGGACTTTGCTTAAGAAACATCTCGGATTTAGGCGTTGCAGCAGGTAGTCCAGGCATAGGGTGTGCAACATTAGATACTTGGAGCTACGCTCTTGCTCGCTACGCTACGACGGATGTCTGTGGAGCAATTCCTTCTATGATGTACAAGTGTTCCGTTGTGTTGGGGACGGAGGCATCCTGTGCTAAGCCAGCAGGAGGCATTTAACCGTGAATCAAGCTTCTTGGGATGGGTTGATCTTTCCATACCGGAAAGGGCCTTACTACACTATGGTTACCACAGGCAAAGCAGCAGTGTGTTGGACACAGTGATCCTTTTCTTGGAAGGTCTTCCGGCGGCCCGTCCCCGCCGGGAAAGGTCTTCGGAGGCCCGTACACGCCAGTCGCTGAGGTTCTAAATGCAATTATGTTTTAGCTGTTAAAGTTAACTTTAATGCATGATTGGTGACGATCGGACTTTCTTGTTTTTTGTTTCTCATGCCAGTATAGGGTAGTACATGTATTTAAGTTTAGGTGCTAGGTAGGGGCTACAGAGTATATGAATCTGGGAATAGGTAGGGGCTACAGCGGTATATGAATCTGGGAAAGATCGAGAATCACCGATGTCATCTTGGGTTATTCCCTCTGATGACGGTTCAAATAATCCCCTGATGCGGTTGAAATATATCCCCATGTTTCAGTAAGTCTTAGTTGATATAATTATTCAACTTTTACAGAACATGCAAAGCCTCTATTATAAAAATATATATATATATTAATAGGAATTAAACTCCTACCTACCTACATACACATACATACATAAGATTTCTTATAAAGCGCAAATATCCAAATACATGCTCAAGGCGCAACAAAAACAAGCAATGAATGAAAATTCAGCACAAAAAGTACACTAATACAGATGTGATTTCAAGAGCTGTTTGAACATAAGAGGATTTTGCACCTCTAACATTGCTTCAGGGGCAAGGACGTGTAGACAATGGAGGAGCCCAGCAATGTTTTTTTATTTCACATCATGTGCAATCAACTTCACCTCCTTCATTCCTTCACTTTTCCTTCCT